>VXAK01024433.1:113307-129028 GCA_013399435.1 Arenaria interpres
CTCCCGGCCCCGGCCCCGCCCCCATGAGGCGCTGTCCAGCGCGCGCCGCGTCCCCCCGCCGCCGCCTTTCAAAGCGCAATTTGTCTGGGCCGGGCCAATCCCGCGCTGTCCCCCCGGCGCAGCCAATGGCGACCGAGGCCGCCGGGAGCCGGCCAATGGGAGCCGCCACCTGCCGCCGCCCGGCCAATGGGAGCCGCGTATTCTAATGCGCCTGGGCTTTATCAGAGAAATGTTGGCTCGTCCCAAGCCCAAGTTGGGTCCGGAGCTGGAGCCACCTCGGCGAGGTCACCCGGGGCCTGGCGCTGCCCGTGGCCGCCCGCCCGCCCAGGACGTGGCCCTCGGTCGGCCTGACAGGGCCCCAGGGCCACCCAGGTGCCCCCCAGCCGGAGCGGGTGCCAGGGCCCAGTAGCCCCTGGGCCGGTGGGGATGGGCCGGCCGTCACACCCTGGGGGAGCCGGGCTCTGAGGGCCATCTCGACACCGGAGCCATGGATGCCAACCTGCCGGGCACCTTCCTGCTCAACGGCCCCTCGCTGGGCCCCTTCCCGGAGGCCAAGGCGCCCGTCTGCCAGTACTCGGTGCAGAGCTCCTTCTACAAGCTGGGCCCTCCCGGGCTCGGTGCCCAGCTGGCCGCCGGCACCCCCCACGGCATCTCCGACATCCTCAGCCGGCCCGCGGCGACGCCGAACAGCGGCCTCCTCCCTGGCTACCCCCACGCGGGCGGATTTAACGGACTGAGCTCCCCGGGCGTCTATTACGGGCCCCAGGTGGGGGCCCTCCCCAAAACCGGTGGCGAGTACCTGCCGCGGGGCCGGAGCTGCTGGGCGGAGGCGGCCCCGGAGTGGCGGGGTGGCCGGCAGTGCGGCGGCCGTAAGTACCGGGGGGCCGGGGCGGGTGGGCGGTGGGTGGGCGCCGCAGGGGGAGGGCACCCCACGGAGCCCCGAGCCATAGGCACCAGGGCAGGGACGTGGGCCAGCTGCCCAGGATGCGTGTTCTCGGCTGGTCACCCGCCCCAGGAGGGTGGGAATGGCCCCGGTGCCAGAGCTGACAGACCCCAGCCTGCCGCAGAGGTTTTGGCTCCAGAGCAGGGGCAGCTCCAATGGCAGAGATTCACTCTGCTTCGCCCCTGGATGAGCCACGGCTGGCAAGGACAGGCAGAGCCCCGTCCCCCCGGCAGCCTCGCTGGGGCTGGTTCCTGGCCCAGCTCAAGCAGAGACCTCTGGGATGGCCGGCCCTGGGGTTGCAGCGCTGCCTGCCTGGTGGAGAGCTGGCAGGGGGATTGCAGACCGTGTTACTGCCGTCCCAGAGGGTGGGCAGGAGGGGTGCACGCACCGTCCTGTGGGGAGGCTCCAGGTACAGCTGCTCGGACCCTGCAGCCCCTTTCCCTCTCTCCGGGTGATGCTCCTGGAGCAGATGGATCAGGCAGGGTGGCACGGCTCCCGGCTGGGCTGTGAGCCATCCAGCGCTGCCTGCCTTCCCGTCGTGCGTCCTGCAAGGTGTGGAGTGTGGGGGCACAGTGTTCCCGGTGCTGCATGGCTCGGGGGTCATGCGCTGCTGCTGACAACCCTTCCTCCTCAGCACAAGTTCGTGCTGTCACCGAGCAGGAGGTTCACAGCCCGGCTCTGGCTCTGTGGGGCAGGCGGAGAGGGCACCTCATCCCACCGGGGATGAGGCTGAAGCCTTGAGACCAAGATATGGTTTTAATCTGGATGGGAGCCAGCGTGGAGGGATGCTGTGGGCGCTGAGGGCTCGTACCGTGTTTGGGAAGGCGAGAGCTGCCCTGAGCCACGCACGGCCGCGAGCCTGGGCGCTCACCTGCCTCCCTCCTCTCCCGCAGCCCCGGCTCACCTGGCCGACAGCATCCATAAGAAGAAGCACACGCGCCCAACCTTCACGGGGCACCAGATCTTTGCTCTGGAGAAGACTTTTGAGCAGACCAAATACCTAGCGGGTCCGGAGAGAGCACGTCTGGCCTATTCCCTTGGTATGACAGAGTCACAGGTGAAGGTGAGTGTGGGTCCCTGCATGGCACGGGGTGCGTGGCGTGGTGGCTGCTAACCGAGCCGGTCCCGTGGGGCGGCAGGTCTGGTTCCAGAACCGACGGACCAAATGGAGGAAGAAGAGTGCCCTGGAGCCCTCCTCATCCTCACAGCGGGCGGGGGGCTCTGGTGGAGAGCGGGCAGCCTCTGAGACCGAGGATGATGAGTACAACAAGCCCCTGGACCCTGACTCGGATGATGAGAAGATCCGTCTGCTGCTGAGGAAGCACCGTGCGGCCTTCTCGGTGCTGGGCTTGGGCACGCACAGCGGCTAAGCCCCTCTGGGCCACGGGGTGCCCGGCCCGGCCGCCTGCTCCCTGCCGGGGGGTGACCCCCATGCAGATGCCGGGCTGTGGAGATGGGGCGTCAGCCACCCCCCTGCTCCTGTTGGCTCCTGCCCAGGGAAGGGGGCTCACAGGGCTGGGAGCAGCACACGTGGGCAGCGTCAGGCGCGGCCGAGCTGTCGGCATTGATGAAATAAAGGTCCCAGCCAAGTCCCAGCACTTGCTTTGCGGGCGTGCGGTCCAGGGTGCCCCGTCAGTCAGGCTGGGCCGGAGAAGGGGCTGGGATGGTGCGTGTGGGGCAGGGGTCTGTGTGCAGGCGGGGGACGGGGCTGCTGCTGGGGTGCTGTGTGTGGGGCAGGAAGAGCCCACAGGAGCGGGGCAGTCCTGGGGACGGTTCCCAGGGTTTTCCCCGCTTTGGGCGTGCACCGGCAGCAAGAGGTGCTGGTTCAAAAGTCACTCGTTGGGGCCTCTTGTTGGAACCTATTAGCAGCAAATAAATATCATTTATCTTAACGGTGTGAGTGAGAGCCCATTCACCTGTCGGGGCTGCAGGATTGATGTAGTGTCAATAGCCCCAGTGTGTTTGCTGCCAACCTGGGGGGCCTCCCCCCCCCGCCCCCGCCGTGCTGCTCGCACACACGTGTGCACGTGGGCCTGCACATCCCCTGCGCTGGCTCCCCACGGCTCAGCCCGGCACGCCGAGGGTGGGTGCTGCGTGGGGCTGGCTGTCCCAGCCACCCAGGATGCCAAAGGGGCTCCTGGGGGTACCCACACGGTGTTGGGGGCCCCAGCGAGCGTGGCAGTCGTTCAGCCGAGAGCCGACTAAGTGCCAGCCGGGTGTGAGCAAACAGACCAGCCGTGTCCTGGGAGGAAATCGATTGGAGATAAGGTGCTGCCGGCCCATCGTGTACTGATTAGCAGCATGGCACGGGCACGGAGGAGCTGCTGGGGGCCGCAACCCAAGCTGCCCTCCCCTGTGGCCACAGGCAGCATCTGGGGACAGGCCAGTGGCCAAGTCCACCCCTGGAGATGGACAAAGCCCCCCCAAGCACTTTGCAGTAACCCCGAGCACCAGCCTTGCTGTGGGGAGCCGTGGTGTGGGGGCTGCAGCCCCTCACCCTGCGACCCCTCTGCCCGGGCCCCAGCGCCCACATTTGGCTCCAAGTTCTCTCCAATCTGTCACCTTCTGCCACGTGCTGGGCCGGGGGCACTTTGCAAGGAGCCCAAACCACTTGGCAGCGCTTTCCCAGGGCTTAGGGAAGACCGATCCAGCCCCCCAGGGAGCGTGGGGACCTTAACGCCTCCCCCTCAGCCACGCAGCCCCTCCGCTCCCTCCACGGGACGACCGCCGCTGCCGGACCCTTGGCCAGGGCAGCGCAGGGCTGGGGTGGAGGCTGCGTCCCCCGTGTCTCCAGGCCGGTGGCAGGGCTGGGACAGCCACGTCACCATCCGTGGGCAGAGCCAGCGCTCGGCAGGAGCCGGCTCTGCACGGCGGGAGAAGTGCGGGGCTGCTGGCGGGATATTTTTTTGACATTTTCTAAGCTGCCCAGCGTGGCTGACAATTTTTAATGTACTAACTGCCTGGTCCAGTGAGCTGATTAATTGGTGCTGTGGAAATCAATACAAAACAGAAAATTAAAACAATTTTAAAGTGATTAAGTAGTTTAACACCTGTCTGATGCCACGTCAGGGCTGGGAGACAAATAAAGCAGGTGGCAAAGGGCCTGCTGCAGCCGGGGAGAGTGACAAATCGCAGCCGCAGCCCGGCTGCTCCGAGCATCCCCGCAGCCGGACGCGTCCCCGAGCGGTGCCCAGGACCCTCCGGTCCCTCCGTTCTGCCCGGTGCTGCTCCCGCTGCCCGCGCAGGCGGCACCGGCCACTCGCTGCTGCCGCAGAGCAGTCCCCGGCCGGCGTGGGGGGCTCGGTCCCAGCCTGGCCCACGGCGAGCAGCGGCTCTGCCCCCCTCAAATCCCACCTTGTGCCCCTGGGCAACCCTGGGGGGGCTCGGCCAGGGCTGTGCCGGGCTCGGGGCCGGCTGCTCCGGGGGTGTGCGGGTGCGAGCGCGGGCAGGGCGGCCTGGCAGGCAGATGGATAGCGGCTCCGCTTCAATTCTGCATCCCTTTTCTCTCAGACAAACCCCGTCGGATTTTCATAAATCAAAGCGCCACACTGTTTAATAAAAATTTATTGACTTACAAGTGATTATTTATCAAAAGGCCATTAATAGCGGCTCCGGGAATGATGTGCTACTGGGTGGTGCGTGGAGACTAATAGCAAATCAATGCCGGCATCCGGGCAGAATGCATATGAGGGCCCCCGGCCCCAGCGGGCTGCATGGCTGCTGCAGCCGGAGCCCGCAGCCCCTACCCCGCGGGCCGCCCAGCACTCCCCCCGGTTATTTATCGCTTACAAATGAAATGATCGATACTTTTAATCTAGAGCTAAATTTATTAACTTTCCCATCGGAGAGAGACATATTGACTGGGGGCATGGGAGGGGGAGCCGAGGAAAGATGGATGTGTGCCTCCTAACCTGTCCAGCCAGCTCCCTGCCTGCTGCGGAACATCCCGGCGGCGGAGGGGAGGTTGGGGGTCCCACGGAGCCAGGGAGGTGGGCAGCCAGGAGAGGGCTCCTGCCCGTCACCATGGCTTCTGTGACAAGGGCTGGGGGGGGGCGACCCGTGGGCAGAAAACTTGTGGGCACCCCCAGATGGGTCTGAGTGCGGGATGGGGGTGCTACCACAGGCGTGAGAGCGTGTGTGGGGTCTGCCCTGGGAGAGGCTGAAGGCAATGTCCGTACCGCCAGAGGGGAGACCACGGCACGTTGAGGGTCTTAGTCCAAACGGACCCTCTGAGCACGGGAAAAGCTTTGCAAGCCTTGGGGCCGGAGCAGCAGCGCTCAGCCAGGCAAAGCTGGGGCTGGCTCACCCCGGCCAGGGGCTGCCACGGAGGTCAGCAGTAGGTTTTTAGGCAAACATGTGGCTCAGGCAGGAACTGGAGCAAACACAGCTTCTAAAATGTGATAATTAAACGGTAAAGGCAAGTGCTGCAGGGTAACACCCACCTCCTTGGCAGCCGAGGCTTAACCATGCTACGGGTTAACTCCTGTAAGGCATCTGCCATACCCAGCCTTTCTTATACAACTTAAAGGTGATGGTCACAAACTGCATAAATGCAGCCACTGCCGACGATGAGGGTTATGCTTTCCTTTCCTTTTTTTCTTCTAAGTAGCAAAGCAGCAGCCCCGTTAGTTACCAGACACGGATGGAGGATCGGTGAGCTGGTGTTAAGAGCTGGTACCTAACAAACCGGGTAAAACAAGTAAACCAAAAGGCTGGTGAACAGACCCCTAATGGCATAACAAGCTCCTAATGAGGGGAGGATCCTTGCCTGGGTGACTGATAGCTGTTAGTAACAGGTAAGTGTAAGCTTCAGCCCTGTAGCTGTGGTTAACCGTGTCCTGCTTCACCTGCTTTTGGTTTGTTATTTTAGATGGAAAGGAAAAGATACCAGACTTTGCTTCTTGTTCTTCCCCCTCCCGCACCCCGACCGATTGCCAGAGCTGAAGTTGGGGAGAAGAATAGGAAATCGGGGGAACAGTGAAAAGCCTGGGGCGGGTGAGGGTGTCCCCGTCACCAAAGAGCAGCCGGGTGTTAATGGGGATCCCGTCTGCCACATCCCTGGTAACCGAATGCAGTGTTTGTGTGGGTGTAACCGTCCGAGTGTGTGTATTTATAAAGGATCACATTTCGGGCACTACAAGAAGGAAAGGTAAATCAATTCGGTATAGAACTGTTCCCGTAACTGCCCGTTAACAGCTCACACGCCATTAAGTGCAGCTTCACATCCCTGTGAGTGAGGAAACTGTCCCCTCCCAGGTGTGGCACTGGGAAGTTTAGTTTATTCGTGCGTAAGTTGATGGTCCTGGGGTAGGAGGGAAATAGCACACGGTGAGGAAGAGCTGTGCTTACCCGGCTCGCACATGGTCTGGTCTGCACGCAGGTAAAGACCCAACTGACCCCAAAAAAAGGGTTTTGAAGCAGGGAGGCCACACGGAACTGAACAATTGTGAGTGTGTGCACCGTCTCTTGGGAAAGGTCAGGGGAGTTTCTGGAATCTCTCTCTGCTGCTTGCTTTTCTCTGTCTCTTTCTTAATAAAATGGTGTTTTACCCAGATGAAACCAAGCAGGAAGCAAACTACCTTGAATCCCTGCTGGTAACCAGTGCAGGGAAATTCAGATTTAAGGACACTGACACAGAAATGCTGCCCTGACCTGGGGGGGCAACAGATGCCCTCCCCCAGCAAACACCTTTGGGCACAAAGGAGGCACATCAGTCAGCATCAGCTTCTCCAGCACCAAAGCAAATGCGAAGAGGCTTCTGCAGGTGAAACAGCATCTGCTCATCAGAGCAGGCAGAGAAACCAATGGAAGTGCTGAAGTTTGTAGGAACATAAGGAAAATTGGAAAGTACATGGGATGAAAGCTCAAATGCAAATTGTTTTACTGAGGAATACACTTGCAGAGCTGAAGGGGAAGGCGGTACCACCTCCAGGACGAGCTGAGATTAGGTATGTGCATGTTGGTGCGTAACAGGATCAGGTCCCACCCCTGTCCTTGGGAGACGTCTGAAAGGGGATCTCCTGCTCAGCCCCAGAGACTCAGGGCTCTCCCCCCCACCCCACCCTGGGCTCTCACCACAGCACACACGGATTCCCCAAGAGCCCCCCCAGGGACAACTGCACCCCCAGTTCCAGGGACAGAGACAGGCTGCTGAGGAGGAACCCCAGCAAAGGCTGTTACTTGGGTGCTGGAGAGCAATGGTCTGGGTCAGGCTACAACAGGAGGGTGGCCAAAGGAAAAGGAAAGATTTCTCCTTCTGGAAGTAAAGCTCGAGACGGTCTGAGGCGCCACACGCTGCTCCTGAGAGGTTTATGCCGCAGATGCGAGAGGCACAGGCTCACGAAGACTCCCTCGGTTGTCAAGGCAGCTAATTTCAGTGCAGCTCACCCGTTTCTGTGCCGTGGGAGACTTGTGACTGACACACATGCACATCAACACACCAGTCCTCCCCCTGGGCCTGTAAACACCATATGGAAGCACATGACACCATAAGTGTTTCATTTAATATTGCCCCTGCATGGGGCTTCACTGTAACAGTAACAAGAAGGCATCTTTGCCAGGAGCTGCTCGGGGCCTAAGGACTCCAGGCAGTCACGGCGCCTCCGGGGAAGAACGGCCTGAGGAGGAAGGAGTGAGTCCAAGCGGCTCTGGAGTAGCCAAAGTCCAAAGATTCGGAGCTGCTCCAGAGAAGCCCTGGCTCGTGTGGGAGGCAGAGGGCTCTGGCCAGGCCCAGGATTGGCGCTGGAGGAGAAGGCTCAGGAGCGGCTCCGGTCTTCATGGTTGCCTACAATCATTTTGCTGTAGAGTTTCTGTTGCTCCTCCTTGAATGTGTCTTTCACTTTCTCCCTCTTCAGTCCTCCATCCCTGGGGAGAGAGAGTCACATCATCAGAGGTGCTGCAGGTGGGCCCTGTCTGAAACCTCAGCTGGGGCTGCTCAGGGCTGGTGGGAGCTCCCGCAACACCCAGACAGGTACGGATGTGCCATGTGTTGCCGACTGTCCCTGAGGGCAGTTCCTTCCACACCTTGCCCTGCCAGGAGCTGCACCCACAGCCCTGCACTGCGCCCAACACAGCAGCTCTGCCAGAAGCGCGAGCTGCTCTGACACCACGACAGCCCTTCTGCCTCCTAGGCTCTGAAGACTTCAGTGCCAGAAAAAAGGATGTTCCCAGGCTCAACCCACTGTGCTGAGCAGCACCGAGTCAGAATCGGGGCACCCCAGTGCAAGCTGGAATTGCACAATAAAGCCCTGGTGCCCAACACACACAACAGAAGCAAAGACTTTGGTCCCTGCTTCAGAAGAGCAGGCCACAAACTTAGCTCTAGAGCCCACGAGCACACACCGGCTCCCAAGAACAAGGAACCCCGGCATTAGGAGGAGAAAAGCCTGCCTGGACTCACCAGAGCAGATCCACAAGGCCCCCCTGCCTGGCAATGGCTGACTTCACGCGGTTGGCAAACTGGACGGCATCCTCTTCAGGCTGTGGCAAAACAACACCGTTCAGCAGGAGCAAAGGGCCAAGGAGGCAGCAGATCCGACAGGAGGGTTCACCTTCCTTACCTGCCTGGTCATCGGGGGCAAGTACCAGACACTGCAGACAATGGCCCAGCTGGTCATCATCCTCAGGAGGTAGGTCACCATCCCGTACTTGCTGCTGTTCCAAAAGGCATCTCCAAACTGCGGATCATACTGCAGAGGCAGAAGAGCTCATAAAAGTCAGGCAGCAGCTGCACCCTCCCTGAGGCGCCAGGTTCCACCCCAAGCCCAGCCATTGCCCAGCCCCACCAGAGCAACGGAGTGACCTCAGTGTCCCCAGGCCCCCAGACCAGGCTGTGGAGCCAGCAGTGCCAAGACTGAGCTCTCACACAGGGAACTACTTGTGCTGTAAGAACATCTGCCTTCTCATACCTTGATGGCTACAGGGTAAACGGTGGCTCCAATTTCAAAGCTCCCCTTTTTGAACATCATCACAGAGGTGTTGTTGATGCAGGTTCCTGTAATGGGCAAGAAAAACCTCCTCAACTTCCCTTCGCAAGTCAGTGCAGAGGTCTAAGGGCTCGGTCACGGGGACCCAGACCTGCCCCCTAACACCCGCTGCACCCCCTGTTCTCTGCACGCACAGGACGTGTCACATCATCTGACTTCCACATTCGGGGTTCAGTCAGCTCTAAAGATGCCACGTCCCCTTTGTCTCAGTGAAGGGTCTCAAGGCCCCGAGATGCTGTCCCGATGCGACCCCTCCAGCAGCTGCTCCACAACCCACCTTCCGGGAAGATGAGAATCGGCAGTTTGCTCTTGTCCTGGACGTGCTCTGTAAGCCTAAACAGAAGAGTGTCACCAATTAGCACAGGAGCTGTCATTAGCAACCCACACAGCACAGTCCTTATCCTGCAGTCACCGGGGACCATCTGGGTGCCAGCAAGTGGCACAGGCTCCCGACACCCCCGAGGCAAAGGCAGCATCCTCACCCAGGGGAAACGGGCAGCCCCCCTTTCCCAGCCTCCCGACTCCCCCCCGCAGCCGACCACTGTCCCACCTTCTGGCGACGAGGTGACGATCTTTGACCTCAGAGCGTTCAAACCAGACGTGGGGGCAAGCTTTCACCATGGCTCGCTGTATCACACCCATGAGCCCGCCGTGGATCTGACCCACCTGGGCACGGCAAGAAGACACACGTTACAAGACCTGGGGACACACGAAGGTGCCAGCTCCGTGGCCACGTAGAGGTTCATCTTTACCCCTGCCCTGGAAAGGGTGAGAGGAGAAGTCCCAGGCTCTCATAACAAGCCCCAAGTGCTTTCCACATCGCTGGAGGCCCAGCTGGGGAAGTGCTTTGTCCAGAGCTCTACGTGCAAAGCTGTGCCCAGGGACCCCTGGTGTGGGGAAAAGCGGCTCTCCACGCTCAAAAGCCTCTTGCTGCCTGCTCCTTGTCACACACAACGCACTTTCTGCTCCCACCACACGTGTGGCCAGGCCCTGGCAGGCAGAGCCGGGGCCGGGGTGCAGACCTTACCATGGCGTAGTAGCCATCACTGGCCAGGATGATGACGTCGATGGGAGATGTGTGGTTGGCCACGCAGATGCCTCCGTTTCGGGGTCTGTTTTCTCTAAATGCGAAACAAAGACACAGGTGAGGACGGAGGAAGGAAGCACGAGGCCTGCAGGAGGCAGGGCACGGAGCAGCTGGTGGGGAGGACGCCCCGCAGCAGACGGTGCCTCCTTACCGGTCGTGGTAGGTGATGATGGCCGTGAGGGCACGCACGCAGATCCGGTAGCACATCAGGTGGACATGCTTGCTCAGGAACTCCTTACACCTGCAGCCCAGGACAGAGACTGTCACCCCCAGGTCCACATTCCCCACTCGGCCCAGCTGCCCCTGGCCACCAGACCCAACATCTCTCCCTCAAAAACACGTCTCGGCCGGGGGTTTTGCTATCAGCTTATGACCACTGATGCTTAAATCATGAGAACCAAGCTCTGGCCTTTGCTCTTTTCTGTTCTTATTCCTTTCAGAGCCCAGGGCTCTGCCTCAGGCTTAGCGCTCACATTTGGGCCATTGTTTGAAATGCCGGCGTCTGCTCCTGAGGGGCCCCAGACGCCAGGAGCACCCCCTTGGTGCAGGTGGAACAGACCGGCCTTGCAGGAAAACTTCAGGATTATCAGGTCTCAAACCGCACAGGAAGGTCCCCATCCCCTCTCTTCCCTCAAAGACCAACTCACCTTCCATTTGGCAAGTATCCCACCACCGTAGTACCGGTCACCAACAAGCTGATGCCAGTAAACGCCAGAGCTATCCTGTAGAAAGAGGGAAGCCACAGGCTAGCAAAACCAGGCCACCGGCCCTAATCATCAAGTAGCCCATCTCTCCTGTTTGTGTTGAACAGGTCATGGGGCTCGGAGACCAGTTCACTGGCTGCTGCGGGACCAGGCCACCGGCACCACCTTGGCAGTCCCCACGGCAGCGCTCACCTGAGGGGCAGGAGGAAGCAGTAGCGGATGAGCACGCCCAGACCCCAGAGCACAGTGAGGCGCAGGCTGATGTACTGGAAGTTGTAGTTGGTCCTGCTGAGCAGATTCCAGGACTCCAGCTCTTCAGCGGAGAACCTCTTGGTCACTTCATCATCCATGATGGTCTCGATGCCTTTGCGGCAGAAATAGAAGATATCCGAGAGCTCAAACTCGGGGGTGTCGAGGGCTTTGCCGCTGCCACTCCGGCGGATCTCCTTGATCTCCTCTTCCAGTGACGTTGGCTCCTTTGCAATGATTCCTGCAACACGCCACCAGCAGCTCTGAGCCACGTGCGACTTCCCCGCTCAAACAGCTGAGAGCCAGGGCTCTTCCTCACCCACCCTCCCCAGCAATCCCTTACTTTCTCCAGAACAGACAAGTATAAACCAGTCCCCCCAACTACCTAGAAATGAAGCACCCCAGGGGTCCTTCCCTCCCCTTCCTCACAAAATGGACCATCGCTTCCTCCGATCCATCTACATGGAAAAAGCTTCCCAAACTGACCCGCTCAGAGACACCACATTTATCTGATCTCCCAAAAAGACTTTTGAACTTCGTATGTACCCAGGATCTCACCATTGACATAGGGCTTGTATAAGGGATGGTTCTTCTCCTTGGCACCACGCTCTATTCTCAGTGTCGCCCACTGCAAGAGACACACACCATGAGTAGGATTCGCAAGGCCTGTAGCTCCACTTCAAACTATCCCTGTTTTACAGCCAACTTCCAGGGAATGCCATGGTTAAGGAGTAAAAATTGGGTTAAAGAACTGAACCCAGCTGAACCGCGGTGAAGCGGAGGCTGGCCCGGGAAGAACGTTTTCACAGCAGAGATGCAGGCTGGCTTCCTGCCTGTCCTCCAGGTCACCCTCTCAGCCTCACACTCTTCTGCATAATACAGGCCTGGGAGAACAAGCTGCTTGTGTTCTTGTGTACAACACGCTGATTGCTCCAGGCTACCTGCTCCATCGGGGAGCTGGGAAGAAGGGGAAGCCACTGGTAATTCCTGGCATCCCGGTCTCAGCCCACGCCAGCATCAAATCAGGAGCCAGTGATGTGGGAACGCTAATTGCATATGGATTGTCCGGCTCATCTAGAAGCCTCCTCTGCCAGCAGAAGGAACTGCAGGATTGCAGATGATTGTCTAGACACTGCCGTCCCAGGAGAGGTCAGAAGAGCAGCTCTGACCCAGCAGGAGCTGGGCAGTCTCTGGAGAAGGCGTTCCTCGCCAGCCCAGCAGTCTCCATCCTGACCGCAGCAGCAGAAAACCCAGACTCCCACCTGGGAAGGGCCAGGCAGGTCCCTCACCACCCTCAGAGATGTGCTACTGCCACCCAGGGCCGCTGCTCCGTCTGTGTCCCACCTCTGGGCGAGGGGCAACACCAGCCTCTAGAGCTGGGAAAATCTTTCAGGTAAATAACACTTCCCCCAAAAACACAATTCTGAATGACCAAACCTAGTGAGTGCATTTTCCACCGAATCTGTGAGCGGTTGTGCTGGAGTGCTCCTCTCTCCCATCACAAAGAATCTTTGATAAAAGCTGAAATAGACTTCAGAGTCTTTTCAGAAAAGTACTTTCAAAACTAAACACTAAAGTAGGTGTGGAGATTAAGCCTTCCTGAATTGAAGAATGAAAAAAAAATTAAAACTAGGTGAAAAGTTCAATTTCAGATGAACCAAACTTAATAATTTTTTCTCCCAGTTCAGTCGCTAAATTTGAAGCCAGGTCTTCAGACACCTGCGTTAACAAAGCACCTCACAAAGCTCAGGGTCTTCCCATTCACACCTCAGGCTTTTGGGAGGACTTGAAATGTAAAGAGCTGAACGTTGTGAGCCCCAGGGCTGCCTTCCCAAGCCCAGCCAGGAAAGGGACCCTCCTGGAGAAGACCAGCCCTGGCCAACCAGCAGTAGCTCTACCACGAATCCTTTCACAGCTTGAACTCCACATTGAAGAGCCTAAAACCTCCCTGCCAAGTACAGGGCACCCCTTTTCCTTTCACTCAGGCTGCCAGGGTAGGGTGCTGCAGGCTTTATCTACTAGGAGTTTGGCAAAAATTCTGGTCTCACCAGGGACTTGCTTCAAGGAGAAGCGTTGGCTGTGAGACAGCCCATAAAATTAGTCTGCCAAAGGCAGGCAAGGGAACAGCGTGACCCCAAGTTGGAAAATTCCACTTGGCCTCCCTGTGCCAAAAGGGTCAGCAAGGGCTGCTGGTCGGCCTCGGAGGCTGCAGGTCCAGAGGTGGGTGCAGGTCCAGAGGTGGGTGCAGGTCCAGAGGTGGCTGCTGGGCTGGGCAGATAAGCAGGCGGCTCTCCAGGACAGACGGGTGTCGCAGGCTCTGAGCTCTGGCCACAGACCACTCAGGGCCCGCAGCGCAGCAAGTCCTGCCTCACCTCCTGCTTCTGCTTCATCCAAACACGTGCGGGAGGAGGAGCCCGGAGACCGCAGCCTCCTCCCTCCCCATGGCACCCTACACCCCTTTTGGCTCCTTTCCTCATCAAACTGTGGCAGCGTTTGGCCTTGCCTGGGACATTAACCCGTCCCAGCACACACCTCCTCCCGGCACATCCACAGAGCCCACCCTATGACTGCGTAACTCGCAGACCACACTACCCCACCGCTTTACTTGAAGACTTACTGGATTAATTACAGGGAAAAAAACAGCCCACAAACAGAGGCCTAGTAACTCGCATTTGGCTGAGATGACTCAAACGGGTCATCTGGCACCAGCACACGTCACCGAAAAACCAGCCTCCCCACCCCAGCCACCTGCAATGCCCCGCTGAGGGGCAAAAGCTGCTCCTGACACCACCACATGTGACATGACCCCTGCAAACAGACAGAAAATCCTGAAAATGCGACTTACCTGAAAAATCTTTAATAATGTTTTCATGTAAACCTTGCGGATGCCAAAGGAGACTCCAAAAATTGCTGGCACAATGATGAAAACCAGAAGCAGAGTGAAGAGGACAGTTATGGAAATCCCCAGGAGATTAACAACCAGGCTGTCAAAGGGGAGCAGGAGGAACATGGTGAAGGGCCCAGGCAAGGCTGGTGCCCTGCAGCCAGAGAGAACGGCTGCCCGCGGCGGCTACCGGCCCTCCTGTTATTCAGCAACAGTCTCGCACACGCACTGAGTCCGCAGCCTGCTCACAGACCCCATTCCAAAGTTCACATCCTTTCTGGGCTCTGCGAGAGAGGGGACGCAGCAGGATCAGGGAGAGCCGCTGGGCCAAGCAGCACACAGTCTGCCCGGAGCCAGGCGAGTTCAGACAGCGCGGGCTGAGGAGCTCAGAGAAGACGGAGCAGGCACAGGGGTTCCTCCATGGGCACGGCAGCGACACGACTGCGTGAAGGGATATCCCCCCAAGGCGCCGCTGAGCAAGTCCTGCTGTGGGGCAGCTTGTGAAGGAGCCGGCGGCAGAATCCCCTTCTGGCTGCTGAGGGCATGCAGAGTCTCTTCACAGGGACAAGGTGGAGTCCATCCCTGAGCCTGCATTGGAGGAGATCGAGGGAGTTGGCACTTGCAGGAGCCTACCGTGCGTGGAGCTATTATTGTTTTTTCCGTGAGGACATGGGCAGCAGCGCAGGTCCTCGCATGACGCCTGGAACGAGTTTAACTCTGGAGGCCCCTGGCATCCATCTGCTCACGCTGAAGGGTCGTTACAGACAGGAACGAAGCCCGTGTCCCTGGAAAGCTCTTCAAACGGCGCGTTGGCTTCTTGGCAGACGAGGCGCTCACATGCCACCAGCACTAGCAAAGGAAAGAGAAACCGAAGTCAGGCAAGTCACCCAGCTCGGAGAGACGTCAGCCCGGAGGGTGGCAGGGGGCCAGGGACAGCGGTCTCTGAAACCTGGAAGGCAACGCTTGGGGCCGAGGTCACGTAACTCAGCGCAGCTCCTGAGGGACAGCGGGGTCGGGCTGGCGCTCCGGCTACCGCCTGGCACTGCCACGGCTTGGGAATCACCCCTGCTGCCGCTCGCCCCGTGTGTTCATACCCTGCACACCACAGGGCGAGCAGAACCACACCCAGAGCACGGGAGGCCGCAATCGGGTCCCAAGGACAGGAAAGGAGCTAATGGAGCGACAAAAAAAACCCCTTCCTCGTGACAAAGATCTTATCGCCTCTCTCATTTCAGAGGCATCCCGAGCACCGAGCCGGAGCCAGCCAGGTGCCCGGATTCCTGGGAAGGAATCACTTCCTCTCCCCTGCACACACACCTCACCCCAGCCTCACGGGGCTGCTCGGGGACAGGAAGCTAGCCCAAGGGGACAATTACCGCCGATGATTAGCCACAGTGGAACTCGCTGGGGCACGGGCAGCAGCCAAAGGTCAGGCACCCCGGGGGAAGAGGGGCACCCACGGGGCCGTCTGAGGCTACCGGGGAGAGCCTGCTCGGGGGAGCCCGCCCTCCGGGCACCACCCGCACCCGGCTGCGGAGCGGGATTGAACGGCAGCCCGGCAAGCGCAGGGGGCCGAGGAGAGGCCGGGGGGGATCCTTGTCTGCAGCCGCTGCACCGGAGGGACACCGGCACGGCCCGGGCGCGCCGGCGCTGACCCTGTCCCGGGAGAGGCGGCTCAGCCGTGGAACTGCCCGTGACGCCGGAGCCGTCACCCTCAGGACCGGGACTCCCGCCGGGGAACTGGTCGGACCGGCCCCGCTGCCCTACGAGGGGCTCGGTGACGGCCTTTCCGCCCGCTGTCACCCCGCCGTGGCCGGCCGCGCAGGCGGCCCTGCCCGCAGCCTCCGGGGGTCAGGCCCGGCCCCGCCC
>VXAK01024433.1:144527-164097 GCA_013399435.1 Arenaria interpres
AATGAAAAGTCCAGTTTTTTTCCTCTTTTACCCTAACTTTTCCTCTTCGCTAGGGAAAATTTGATTTCATCAATGACGTGGCGTCTTTGAAGGACCTCCAGAGCGAACAGGAGATCCAGAGGTTCAAGAACGAGAGCTTGGGCATGGCCGTGCTTCACCTCTCGCACATCGCCATCAAAAAGGGCATCTCCCTGGAGGAAGTGGCCAGAAAATACAGGTGACCAAGTGGCCGCGCGGCGACGGGGACGGGGACGGGGACGGGGACGCGGACGGGGCGACGCGGACGGGGCGACGCGACGCGACCGAGGGTGTCTGTCGGGGCCGCTGTCGCCCGCCCGGAGCTTCCTGCCCGGTGCAAGGGTCCGTTCACACCGGCTTTACCCCGGGCCGATGGCGATGGTAAACGCGGGATCATTTCCAGACCGCCGACCGTTGGCCCCGGCAGCCAAAGATCGTTTGGTTTAAGGAAAACCCCAAAGCCGTTCATTGCCAAATCCAGGCGAGCAGAGAGGGAAACACCGACAGCCCCGCAGCACGGTTCCCTGCCCTCTCTGTCACCGTCTGAGGTCGGTCCCCCCGGGGGAGGGGGGGCAGTCGGTGGGGGCCGAGCCGGGTGGCCCCGGCGCTGGTCCCCGCGGCCCCGGCTGTCCCCAGCCCTGCCATGAACCCCCTCAGGTTACGGAATGATTTGGTTCAGTGTAACGAGCGCCGTGGCCTCCACAAAACCCCTGAGAAGCAACAGCACCCTTTCAGCTGGTTCAGAAACCAGGGAACTGGTGCAACTGGTGGAAGGTTCCCGAGGTCTCTGCAGCAAACTGTGCCAACGGGATTGGAAAAGATGCAGACGCTAATTACGGGCACAATTACTGAGCCTGGGCTGCAGCACAGTCCTTGGCGAGTATTTCCTGGGGTCACACATGAGAGGTGCTGGCAGCGAGCGAAAGCGTCAGCGAATTGATGAGTGTAAGTCTGCGTTAATTAATGAAGTACTTCCACAGAAGTACTGCAGGAGCTTGAGGTCCAGTGGAAACAAAAGTCTTACAGACACAGCACCAGCCAGAGCCGGGAAACGGGCCTTGGCTGGATCCTCCCTGTGCAATCCCTGTTCCTGACGCTGTGACTGCTGTGAGTGGAGCCCGGCATTCCTGAGAGCCTTCCTCATCTGGAAGTTGTGAAATCGGATGATCAGAAGATACTGTTCCAAGGTTCAGAAGCTAGCTAATCAGTGACATGTTTATTTAAACAATTACTGGAACACTCCCCTCGGTTTCGCACACAGTGAAGGGAAGCAAAGCCGTTGGGACAGGGGGTTTCGTTACTTCCTGCAGCTGCTCCTTCTTGGGCTGCCCAAGCTTCCACCGAGGAGATGAGGAGGAGGAGGGTTCCCGGCATCCCAGGAGGAATGAACTCAAGTGCAGACACACTGGCCTGGGCCACGCTGTGCTCGGCAGGGTCAGTCTCAGGGCGGATCCGAGGGGGTCGGACCCGTTCCCCTCAACCTGGGCACCGAGGCCACGGTGCCGGACGGGGAGGTGTCCCCGCACCTCGCAGGGCTCGGGCACGGCACGGAACCCATGCCACGGGACCTGCCGGGGTCTCTGTGATGTCCAGGGCTCTCCTGAGCCGCCTCACGGCTCTGCCTGCTCCTTCTCCGCTGAGCGGGGCGGGTGGGGGATGGGGCACACCTCCAGAGAGCGAAGGTTTTGGGTAAAGCCTGGGAGAAAAGACACCATTTTCCTGGTTAAATCAGTCTTACGTCTTACCTCCAAAGCTCTTGTCTCAGTTGATGGGAGCTCTGTTAGTAACTCTCGGTGTGCGCCTGAAACCGTTACAAATTGGGAAATCAATAAATGCCTGACATTTGAAGACTTGCCCGTGAGCCCCTCTTGAGCACGAGTGGGTCAGAGAGGCGTTGGGGGGCAGCCCCCGTCTGTGGGTCCGTGTCCTGCCGTTCTGAGCTGACCCGAGCCAGGGTTTTATCGGGAATCGTTGGTTGGTGCATCCACAAACGTGGGTGGGGCTGAGCGCCACAAGAGCAAAAACGAGCTGACCCCCCTCTCTTGAGGAAATGCTCTGGCTTTGTTAGTGCTTGGCATCATCCTGTTCAAAGCGCTTTCTGTTTTTTTCTGAATCTTTTTCATTCTTGCTGGGAAAAGGATGATGAAATTTTACAATGCAGTAATAAACTATTATTATTTATTAAATAAGAAGACCCTGTAAAAAATAGAAGGGGAATTCAATCCAGATGCTATCTGTTGCAAGGGCATTTGAGATTCCAGATGCTGGTAGTAAAATGTGGTCTCTAATTCATGCTCCCAGAGACAGACAGTGCTGCTGGCTGGGTGACCTGGCCCTGCTCGGCGCGGTGTCGGCTTTGCCACAGCCCCTCTTCAGGAGCAGCCGCGGCCTCTGAGTGCCGGGTTCAGCTCTGTCCCTTTGCTGAACGTGCTTTTGGGCGTGTTTATGGCTGAGAGCGAGACTGTAAGCACATCAAATCAATGTTGTGCTTGTTTTATGAAGGTAATAAACCAACGGCTGCAGAAGCGGGCAGCCAGGTGCGCGACGGAGCGAAGGGCTCACAGCCCTCGGGTGCAGGCACTTGCTGGGACCTCAGTGGCCGGTGTCGGGAGAAGAATAACGGCAGCGTATTCGGGGCTCTTCTGTCCTCGCTGCTCACCGCTTGTTTCCTTTGTGCGCCTCAAGGAGGCCTTTTCCTCGCGGTGCTGTTTCTTGTCTGGTACTGCCACCGGAGCCCCGGCAGCCGCAGGGATGCTGATGGCTCTTCAGTCCCCGACCAGCTGAAACGTCTCTCCCCCGTGGTGTGAGGTGGCCGTTCCTGGCTCAGGGCTGCAGAACTCGACACTGCCGTGGGAGGGAAATTGCGTGATGGGATTTAGCGTGACGGTGGCCTCTCAGCTCTTCAGCTGTTTGGAAAAGTTTCACCCAGCCCAGACTTTTGTCTGTGGCTTTATCTCTACCTGTAGCTACTGTAAATCATCCCAAGGGAGAGGCTGAACCCCCCCAGGAAGCGGGGATGTGCTGAGGCCGGGGGACGGCAGGCATGGGGGCGCAGGGGGTTGCAGTATCTGGCTGTTGTAGGTGACTGGGTGGTGAGAAAAGATCAGCGTGGAGCATCAGGGTGGGGAAACAACCGATAATAACAGGTCTCTCTGGGTGCGGAGGCTCCGGAGATCCCGGACATCGGGCTTGGACTAACCAGGACTGACTTTATTTCCTGTCACCAGAGATGGTTTTTGTCCTTACTGTGTGTCCCCTGGTGCCACCCCTGAACAGAGACCGCAGCCGTGCCCGGAAGGGCAGGGAGCCCACAACTTCCCTGGACTTCCCTGGATTTTTCCAACCTGCCAAAAAACCACTTTGTCTATTTGCAGGATTTATGTAAACTGGTTACAAATTCAGACACGCGTAGTAATGGCAGATCTTGGGTTACGTGAGTTCAGCTTCTGCTGGCACCTTGTGTCCGTGGTTTAACAACAGGAGGCAGCCGTGGCGGGAAGCGCGTGGAGACACGGGGAGTCTGTGCCCGGCTGTCCCGCATTCACAGGGAGGCAGCGCTGGAAATGGCCGTGGGCATCGTCCTTGTCCCGTCTGGGAGGAGAAAGCTCTGGGGACGGAGGGGACCGTGGCCTGGCCAGGCACTGGGAGCTGGGTTTGCGGTGCCGGGGTCGGGGGGGACTGTTCGGACTCGCCGTGCACATTCCCCATGGGACCTTCCCTCCCGGATGCGCAGATGCTGTTTCTGAGCTTCGTGCTGGAAGCGTCGGGGGAGCCGGATGCCCGAGCGCTCGCACGTTGGGGTGCACAATAGCTGCACAATTAGCGGGGTCCGGGCCAGCCCTCCCGAAGCCCGTGGGAGTTTTCCTGGGAGGTCCTGGCGCTCCCAGACCCCCCACGGGCCGCTCGGGAGGGACACGTTGAGCCCAGACCCGGCGGAGCAGCATCTCCCCCTTCCCGCAGCCGCTCCCCGGGAAGGAAGGGACCGGAGCGGCCAATATCAGGGCAGAATTCCTGCCGAGAGGGACTTCTCTGCACAGTAATTGGAAAATGCTAATGCCTAATGCCCACCCTCCAGGGAATCCCTCTTCAAAGCCCTTGTGGGGCTGCGGCACTGACTCCTCTGGGGAAAGCTGCAGCTCCACGGGGGAATCATCCTCCTAAAGATCACACAGAGTGCCTTTTAAGTGGAAATGACTGTTTTTTCACAATTAGGTGGAGCAGAAATAACTAAGCAGGCCCACAGCCATTGTTATCTCGTACCTGATTGCCGGAGCTCAGTCTGGCAGGGATTTACTTCTTTGTGCTCTTCTGCTAGTTTTTCATTTTCTTTTGCTAAAAAGCTGATAACGTTTGCTCCTCCCAGCACACGGGGTATAAAAATCTGTTTTCAGAGGATCCACTCTTGCACCCCAAGTCAGTCTGTGGAGTTTGTGGGCAAATGAATCCCCGGGGTGGCTGCTGGGCTGATATACAGAGGGGTGGCAGACGGGGCCGTGGGCGTCCAGGTACGTGTGGAAAGGAAGCAACTCAGCACCGATTTAAAGACACCTTTTTCTGTTTGCATTTAATCTTTGTCTTTTTGCTCTTGAAGCAGAAACTGCGCTAGTTCGTCTGGGAAGGCTCCCAGGAGGGGATGTGTCCAGCAGGGGTGGATATGGCCACCTTCTCCCCGGTCCTTTGCTGAGCACGGCTTGGGGAGCTTTGGGGGACCCAGCGGGTTTCTAAGGCTTCCACGAACCCTACGTTTTTAGCATTTGCAGTTTCCCAGTGTGCACTGGCTGAGCAGGGCTCCTCCATTCACATCACGCCAGAGTCTGGTGCAGCTTTGTCCTTCCTCTGCAAGATGGCCAACAGGAATGCAGTGCCAGTGGAGCAGCAAGAAGCGTTATAACCCTTAATCCTTGGCTCGGGGGCCACTGAGCAGCACGGGGACCCTGGTAGGGGAGGCAGGGAGGGCTCTACAGCCTCCCCCTTGGCCGTCCACATGCGAGGAGTGGGACAGCCCAGGTGCTTGGACACTTCTTCTGCCCCACCAGCGTCCAGCACCAGCTGCCTCGGAGGGATGCCAGGCACAGCTGGCCATGGGCTCCCCCTTCCATAAGCAAGGAAAAAGAACCCAGGCTCGTCCTTCTAGCAAAGTAGTTCTGGGTTTGGATTTCTCTTCACTGTCGATTTCAGACTTCCCTTGGGAGAAGGGATGGATGCTGCTCTGCCTGGCTAAGAGCTGGCATGAGGGGTGCCATGGTGTCAGGAGAGCACGGCTGATTTGGGTTTGCGAGGCTGCAAGTTGCCCCTCTCCCACGGTCTGCAAGTATTTACAGAGGAGCAGAGTTCTGATAAAAACAGACAAAGTGTATATATGCCGAGGTCAGCTGGAAGCAGAAGCTAGATGAACTCGGGCTTTAATGGAAGGGTGATTAACTGTCAAAGCAGCTTGCTGGTGGCCGGCAAACTTTCTCCATCACCCCTTGTCCCTCTGTCCCCAGGCGGAGCGGTGGGTTGGTGTGGGAGTCCTCCGTGGGCTATCTGATCTCAAGGGTTCAACATCCTTACATCCCGTCTGGTGCCGAGACTGATGAATCGTTCGTTGTCCCCTGCACCACAATTCGACATGGAAGAAATAAACACAAGAGTGATTTATTTGGTTTAGTTTTTACAGAATATAATAAGCAGCCTCCACGTCATGCTGTGGACAAAAGCAGCAATTTTGCAATAATGTAATAGGACAGACAGTGCTGTCACTGTCCCCAGATGGGCTTCAGGGACACATCTGTGCCTGCTGGCTCCCTGGAAGGTCTCCCGGGTCTGAGAGCTGGGGAAGGGACACCTTCCAAGGATGCCCTGGTCGCTCAGGAGAGGTACTTGCCATCCTCAGAGGTTACCAGAAGTCGGCTGGCCACGGCCATGGTTGGCTGGGCCCTGTGGGGCTTTCGTCAGCCCGAGGCTGGGTGCGGACCCTCGCTGCCCGCTGCCTCCGGAGCAGCCCGTGGCAGATGGAGCCTCCCCGTCCCTATCCCCGTCCCCTGCCCTCGCAGAGGAGCTGGGCTCCCCAGCCTCCTCTCGCCCAGCCACCATGTCTTGTACCAAGCGCTTTGCAGCTGTGATAATGAGACTCCTAATTTGCTTAGGGAAGAGGTAAAGAAGAAAAAAAAGAGAAAAGAAAGAATCCTTGCCAAGTGGTGGGCTGCCCTCGGAACCTGGATATCGGCTGCTGCGGATCTCGCCTCACCCTCCTGCCCCCCTCCCACAGGAACAGCCTGAACTAATTAACCCTCTAGCACTCCATAATGAAGGCTAATAAACACCTAATGGGTTTGCTTGAACAAACAACCTCGGCACAGGCCGTAGGAAGCCCCCAGTCCCGTGGGGTCGGGGGGAAGAGCAGGGAGCACAGGGCTGGGGCTGCCCCACTCTCCCCCCCTGCTCCCCACAGCCCGAGCCCCCCAGCCGGGTCCCGCTACGCCTGGGCTGCTGGTGGCCTGGCTCCCCTCACCTTCTCCTGCTCATCAGGGGGTTCCTCCAGAGCCCCCCAGCGAGGGCTGCACCCCTCGTTGTACACCCCGGGTCACCCCACCGGCTGTTGGCAGCTCCTGATGGAGCCTGGAGATGGCGAGAGCCTGGCCCAGGTTGCCCAGAGAAGCTGTGGCTGCCCCATCCCTGGAGGGGTTCAAGGCCAGGTTGGAGGGGGCTTGGAGCAACCTGGTGGGAGGTGTCCCTGCCCGGGGTAGGGGTTGGCACTGAGGGGGCTTTAGGGTCCCTTCCCACCCAGACGGCTGTTCCGGGGCCGCATGTCCCGGCCAGCACAGTGTGGTACCAGCTGCAGAACCCCCCGATGCCCTCAGGGGTTGTCCTGTCTTTGGGGACCCGGGTCGTGAGTCTGGTGGGAACAAATCAGGCTCGTTCTTCCTGCCACAGCCGCGATCAGCGCCGTGGCCTGTGCCTCTCCGTCCATCATCGCTGGGTTTGTTCAGGATTGCGAACCCCGGCTCTGAGGGAAGGGCACTCACAGATATTCTGCTGAAAATACTGTACCAGATGGACTGCGTTTTCCTAACCTTTAGCTGGTTCCAATGTGCAAACAGTTAAGATCATAATGTTAACATTTTCTCAGATGTTTTATGTGCATATAAAATATTCTCAAAGAATGTGCTTTTGAATGCAAGGTTTTATCCAATTACAATTTTACTAGAGTTTATAAAAACATAAAAAATATGTTTTCAGGGTGTCTGAGATGCTGCTGGCCTTCATGGTAAACTCTAAAGTCCTTGCAGTGGAATATAATTGCTATTACTTGGGAGATGTCTCTGGAATTTTTATGATTAGGTTGATGTGCTGATTCTTCAGTCCCATAAATGGTCACCTCTGAAAAAGGTTAACACAGGGGCAGTCAAGAATAAATGCGTTCCATCTCTGGACCAAAACCTTCTTTTGCTTTCCAGTCGGAGCTAAAGGCTTGGCTTCTGCAGACATGAATGTATTTGAAACAACTACTAAAAATACAACTTAAGAGCTCAGGGCAAGTCTTCAGTGGACTGAGATGCTCACCTTATCTCCCAGTAAGTGTAAGAACTGGTCTCTCTCATCCTGCTGGCAACTGCAGCCTCTTGCAGGCAGGATTCCGGAGGTGTTAAGTGAGAACGTGAGAATCCCTGTCTCCACTGAGAACCTGTATCCAGAAAGGAGATAAATGGAATTTAGTGAATGTTCATCTAAAGGCATCTACTGCTGTGCTTTTGGAATAGAAAAGATGGCAAAGGCTGTAATCATTGGGAATCTTCTCAGTTTGCCGTGTGAGCGTGATGGCCAAGCGTGGAAACGTGGATCGTGTGATCTGTCCCTTTCTGAAAGATCCACGTCTTGCATTACGGCGTTTTATGATTCCATGCATAAGTAGCTCATAATTTTAACAGGCTTATTCCTATTCAAAGATGGTGAATTAGAATAAGCCTGTTAACATTATATAGCAAGCGTGCACGGCATCATAAAGAAAGGTAGTAAATTACTGCGTTGAAGAGAGAGAACCGGGCTCTGTCCCTGCGCTGCACAGTATGGAACCTCACACACCTCCAAGGAAAATGGTGATGCATAAAGCCTGGGGGTCTAGGAAGCCCCCCCTGCCCGTACCTCTGGCTTGAGGGGGTGTTCTTCACCCCCAGTGCCTTGGGGACGGCCTCGGGGACACCAAAACAGGGCAGAAGCTTGTTCCCGTGCCGTGGAGAGGTCGGGGAGCGCCTCGGGGGAGCGCAGGGGCCAGCAAAGGAACCCCAACCCTGCAGCCCCCCATCCTGTGTGCCCTGGGGGGCAGAAACCCCTGGTCCCACTCCAGGGGGTTTCCCACGGGACCGACCAGGCAGTGAGGGTCCTGGGGAAGGCAGTGTCACCCCGTACCAGTGGTTATCGCTCCGTGTTGGCAAAGGAAAAACAAGCGCAAAGAGCAGGATCGCTGGTTGGTTGTTATCTGTGAGTCAGACCAGCTGTGATTGATGTGCAGGCTGCAGACCCTGCCTCTGAGGAGCGCCCAACGTCACCGCTCCTGCAGCCCCTTCTCTCCTGGTGTCACTGCGGGCTTTCCCTTGCCATAACCGTCTCTGTTTGCTGGGTACAGCCGGAGAGAGCAGGAGCCGGTGGCACCGGCCCTGGGAGC
Source organism: Arenaria interpres (assembly GCA_013399435.1). Taxonomy (NCBI): domain Eukaryota; kingdom Metazoa; phylum Chordata; class Aves; order Charadriiformes; family Scolopacidae; genus Arenaria; species Arenaria interpres. The sequence continues at coordinate 153,190 of VXAK01024433.1, forward strand.
AGCGTGGAGGAAGAGGAGGCTGCGAGATGAGCTGGGACCCCGGGCTCAGAAAAGCCTGGCTGACTTGTGGGTGCTGACCCCAACCCTGCTCCGGCTGGGATTTCGCCGGGAAATCCAGCGATGTGTGCTGGCTGCTCGGCCAGGAGTGCCTGGGTGCTCCCGGGCACCCTCCACAGCCGCTCGGACACGGGGGTGCTGGTGGTGAAGGTCCTGCGTGCCGGGGGGCTGCGCGGTCCCGTTCCCCCCCCACCGAGACCCCAGGGTGAAGCTGAGACCCGGAGGGTCACCGTGTCCTCGCGGTTAATGAGTGTGGAGTTTTCCAGCCTGACGTGACCAAGCGCAGAAACTTGGGGCTCGCGGAGGAGACGGAGGGGCTCCGAAACAAAGAGTCTTTCAGGCCACCGAATGCAGAATGGATCCAAGAGGACAAATCGAATTTATAGGCATAGCTTAGATTGGGAGATATGCTTGGAAAGCCAATTTGTTTCATTTTATAGGCTTGAAAGGTTCTAAGTCAGGGCTCCCTGTATGGTTTGAATTAGGTTTGGATAGCGGTTTTCTGGAAAGCTAGATCTTGAGAGGTTTTCACTCAGGGCATTTGTAATCGAGCAGGGGCCATCTAGCATTTCTGCAGTGCTTTCAGATAAAATATTCCATGTCTACCCAAAGCTGGAACTTCCACATAGTTAAGAAAATGACGGATACCTGAAAATGGAGGTATCTCTCTCACATTAAATATTTAGGAGTAAAATTCCACATGTCTATCAAGAGAGGAAGTGGGAGTTTCAAAGGGTGCTGCTTTAAACCACGCTGCCATCGAGGTTCTGGCATTTCACCGCTCCCGGGGAAGGGGCTGCTCCGCTGCCCACGCCGGCGGGGGGCTCCCGGCGCGCTCTGTCCCAGGGGACTCGCTGCATCCGATGTGTTGGCACGACCCGCGCGCAGACCTGGTGGTGGCTCGTGGTTGTTTGGTTTCCACCATCTTCCCTGAGTTCCCCTGAATCCGGCAACATTCCCTCCTCCCGTCACCTGTGAGGAAGGACAGCCCTGGAAGGGGACACGGCATTTTGGGGGTGGTCTGAACAGGCGTTTGACCGCAGGGGTTGGAGCCAGGGGGTCCGTGTCCTGAGAGCAGCAGTCCTGGCTCAGGGGAACCCACAGAGATGCTCCCAGTGCCCTTCCCGAGCCCGGTCCGCCTGCGTCTCCGTCTCTGCTGCTCGGCCACACCAGCGGCCATCATCCTCCTCCTGGGCTGGTGGGGATCCATCCCACCCTTTCTCCATGGTGAGGAGCCACCATGGCTCCCAAGCAACCCCCTGAGCTCTGGGGTGCATTTTGTACCCCAGAAGCCGAAAGCAGCGGGAGGACCATTTCAGCAGAGGGATAAGCCCCTGGCTCCCACTGCTGAGCTCAGCTGCCAGAAAAGTTCCCCGGGAAGTAGCACAATCTTTGTTTGGTCATTAAAGCAGAAAAAGAGAGAGGGAATCTTAGGAAATGCTTGAAACGATTAGGTGATCTTAACTCTAAGGAGCTAAACAAATGCAAAGCAATTCCCCCCCCAGCCCCTCGTGCTGCTGTAGAATGTAATCTCATTTCTAAACACACAATTACAGAAAATAAAAAGAAAAGAAAAGAATAATTAATTTCTGCTTCCTCATGCAAATCCTCTGACCAATCATTTAGGGATCAGGGGCAATTCAGCTTCTTGTGCAAATTCCAAACTGAAGGCCTGAAAAAAGCAAGTGAATGGATTTACTTTTCTAAGAACCAGAATTAACAAAGGTTCCATTTTCCATGGTTATGTGCCTGGCCAGACAGCCCTTGCTGACAAGCTCTCAAAAAACATGTGTTGGCCTGTTGAAAAGGCCCCAGTGTTGACTGACAGACAATTGAAGTGACAAATTGTTTCATTGTACTTGGCAGGGAGAGCGCTGTATTAGATAATTATGGCGAGGAGGGAAGCGACAGGTCACAGGTCAGAAGACACGTCTGACCCTGTTTTCTGAAAGCCCTGAAAGGAGCCCGCGCCCGGGAGAGCAGCGTGACGCTGCCAGCGCTTTCTCTTCCCCTTGCGATGATTAAGAGCTAACGAAGATGGAGCGGAGACGGGCTGGCTCCCGGTTTGCCCCGCTCCTGGCTCCGGGGGAGCGGGTGCCGGGGTTCGGCGGTGGTTCGGTGCCCGGTGCCAGGAGGATGAGCTCCGCCGCAGTGCCCGTGCCCCTCGATGGCTCCCGCGGTGCCCAGCGATGGCTGCGGTGCCATGGACCCTGCGATGGCTGCGGTACCCCTGTCCCCACGATGGCTGTGTCCCACCGCAGCGCCGGCTTTGGGGTCAGCACAGGCGGAAAGGCGAGGGTCCCAGGGGAAAACAGAAAGCAAAGCGTCGAACAGCTGAAATGGGCTGAGAAATGTGGTTCTCGGTGACCGCGACCTCACCGCTGCACCTCAGCCCCTTCGCTTTGGGCCGGTGGTTTCAGCATCTTGCGGTGCAGCATCTCCCCAGGCGGGGATCGCCGCACTCAGCAACGGCTGCAGCCGAGATGCCATTAACACCCCTTTAATTGGGGGTAACAGCTACCTCGGTCTGTGCTTTGCCCCGGTGCTCCCTGGCTCAGCCCGGCCGACAGCGTTGGCCAGTGCTCGGTAAAGGCACTGGACAATCCTGAGCATCCCAGCAGGTCCGTGTCTTCCACCGGCAGCAAAATGCCTGACATCCAGCCCCGAGTCCCGTCCCGAGGGTCCCGGGCACCGGCACCCTCCTTGCACAGCTCAGCCCGGCGCAGCGGAGACTGGCTCCTTGCTGCCTGCAACAGAGCACGACTAATAATTATTGAAGCCTCTCTCCCACCATAGAAATAAAATATGGCATGGAATCACAGCACAGCTACTCTATTGAGAGCGCTGCTCAGCTGAGTAATACCAATAATTCAAAACAGATGAGCCAAAGGCTGGAACACTGTGGACCCAGTATCCCCATCTGCCCTGACCCCTGGAACTCGCTGAAAGTTACCTTGAGACTCGCCAGAGCTCTTTGTAACTTCTGTGAGGGTTATTTATTGCAAAGTCATAAATATTTGTTATGGATTTTCTCCATCAATCTACAAAATGAATTAGGTTAGAAAAAATTTATGTACTTGGATTTTGGGCATGTGTTTCTCAGGCAGGGGAGAAAAAGTGGGATCTCCATTGTGCAGAGGACGGGCTGCTGCCGAGCTCTGGGTTCTGCTGCCTGCGTTAATTAATTCCCTTCCGCAAGCGGTTTAAAATGCACAGTACAGTTGAGAAGGGGGGGGAGGGAGGGAAGAGGTTCTTCTTTAAATCTCTCTTAAAATCTTCCATAAAATTATTTATGGGGGAAGGAAAAGTCTATTTCCCTCTCCTCCCTCCCGGATGCCCTGCCAGCCCATTAAAAACCTGAAATTCAGGGGCTGTTGTGCCCCAGGAAATCAGCCTCAAGCCAACGTCTCCCAGTCTCCCTCGGAAGCTGGGACCAGCACCAGCCGGGGGCCGCAGGGATGGGGGGGGATGCTCAGCCTCCTCCCTCCCCACCCCAGGGCACCACTGCCCGGGGCGAAGCCACCGCGTTTTCCCACCCCTTAAGGAGAGGATGCGGGAGCCGGGCTGTTCCTTCCCTGCGGGCACTTTTCTGTTGAATTAGAAAGTTTTTATTCAGGAAAGTGCTTGAGCAAGGCCATAACCTCAAGGATGCTCGGAAGCCGCAGAGATTCAGGGTTTGCAACAAAATGGCAGCCACCGTGTACCAGAGCTGCTTTTTCATGTGCTAATGGGAAGTGAAATACACTTTTTTTTTTTTCTCTTCGGGACTCAGGGGCTGTGTTTCTTCCTTGCATTAGTTTTACAGGAACCCCAGAAAAATCCCAGAAGACCCCACAGGATCCCACAAATCATGCCGACACTTTTAAGCTGTTTGCACTTGGGCTAATGAGCTGCTATTTTAAGAGGTTATTGCTATCAATTAAATCTGACTGCTTTTTTTTGTTGTTGTTGTTTGAAAATTGTTTGTAGCAGCTGCGCTTGTCCTGTATGTAGTTTCAACAAGCCCAGGAGAGAACCTGCCTCACTTCTCTGTGCTGGCTTTTCCTGGTGCCCAGGTCGCCCAGTGTTCCCAGCGAGCACCGACTGGGACGAGGAGCAGGCGCTTTGCTTGCAGGAGAGGCCTGGGGTGGCTGGAAGGTGGATAAATGCTCCTCCAGGATCTTCCCCAGGCTGCGTTCCCTGGGTTGCGGCTTGCAGTGGGATGTCAGCGCGGAACTTGCCCCTTACCTTCTGGGTTGCCTTTTCCAAGCTGCCCCACGGCCTCCCCTCCCCTCCTCAGCCGTCGCTCGGTGGAGATTCACAGAATCACAGCGTCAAGGAATGGCTGGGGTTGGCAGGGAGCTCTGGAGATCATCCAGTCCAGCCCCCTGCCAGAGCAGGGTCACCCAGAGCGGGTTGGACAGGAACGTGTCCGGGCAGGTTTGGAATGTCTCTGGAGAAGGAGACTCCACCAGCTCCCTGGGCAGCCTGTCCCAGGGCTCCGCTAGCCGTCCCTGCTCCCTCATTTTGCTCAAATTCCCACTGGGAGCGCAGGATCCCGCACTTCTCTCCAGCCGCTGCAGCGTGACCGACCACAGAGGATGCGGCAGCCCCTGTGTCCTCCCACATGGACAGTGGGTCCTGCTCTCCCATGTCTGTCTGTCTGTCCGTCTGTCTGTCCAAATGCCCCTGAAAAGGTCTGCATGAATGAGCTGATCGAGCTTTGTTTCTTCTCCTGTGGCTTGCCCTTTACCCTTTGGCCTTTGCCCAGCTCCATGGCCAGGGGAGCGAGGGTTTGGCCACAGATCACTGCACAGCTGGCCAGATGTTCTCTCAGAAGCACAATGAGCCATGGTGGGGGCTCACGGCTCCTCCCGCTCCCCGGCCCCGGGCACGGGCAATGCTTGATAAAACACCAAACACGGCATTGTTCTCCCAGTGCAAGGAAGGTGTGGGTCCTGTGCGGGGCAGCGTGCGGTGCCCCCCGCAGTGCCGGGGCAGAGGGATGCTGTGTCCCACCACAGCTCCCCATCTCCATCCCGATCCCCTTCCACCCTCCCTGCGCCGGCGCAGAAACCCGGGGCTGGCCCTTGGGGTGGGCCTTTGGCATGACAGCTCCCGGCCACCGCGGAGGGACGCTGCCGGAGCTGCTGGCGCTGGTGGGACGTCGGGGTGTGTGGCTCAGCTCACGCGGGGCTGCAGAGAAGAGCTCTCCTCTTGGGTCTGGCTTCACCCAGGAACTTTATCTCCGGGGTCTGCAGTGTCTCCGGTTCCAGGGTTACTCTCGTGATGCTTTTCCCATCCCCCTCGCCCCGCTGAGCTCTGCCCCGAAGCCTGAAGCCGTCTGGGGCGATGGCCAGTGCCCAGGAGCTGGGCACGTCCCACGGCCGGTGCCGGTAAATGCCTGCTGACTGTGCAGCTTGCTGGAAGGCAGCCGACAGGCTGGGGAAGGTGTCCTGATCTCCTTCTCTCCTCTCAGACATACCCCCAGGAGGAAACAGCCTCCTCTCCCGTTCCTTGCCTGTTGTGTCCCATCTGGGACCGTCCCGTGCAGTGACACCGCTTTCCTGGCTCGCAGGTGAGGAATGGATCAGCCGGGTGTGCCAGAGACCTGGGTGTAGCATCCAACGGCATCCAGATCGCAGAGACAGCCCGGGCTACCTGTGAAATCCGGGTACGGGCACGGCAGATGCTGGGGCACGTGCGGGGCTGGCAGAGGCTGCAGAAAAGGGGGTCTGGAGCAGATGATTCGGTGCTGGGTAACATGGTAGTGGAAAAAGTTGACAGAGGGAGCATGACACCAGGAGCTATTTGTTCAATCGATGATTTACCAGATGTGTACACTGTACTAAAGGCTTGTAAACATACTTTAATGGCCAGCTGTAAATCCAGGCGGTAGCCGTGCCAGCTTCATCTCCATCGGACATGTTTTAGGAACAGCAGCGTAAGGGCTTTGAATCACTTTGTTATAGGCTCTGTCAGCTCTGAAATTGTTCGTGTAAATCAAACAACCAGTGTCCTCAGGTCAAAATTATTCGAATGTCAGGAAAGGCTTTATGACCAGCAGCTTTTCCTTTTCTGGGTTCCCCCGCAGCCTCTTGTCCTCCCCAAACGGCAACCCCAGAACACCGGGTTTCCGTCCCCGCACCCTGAGTGCGTGGCTCTGTTTTCACTGACTATGTTGGGAGTCTCTTTTGTTAATCACTGAAGCAAAGCGTCATTAGTGAGAAGTGCAGAGTGTACACAAAGAGGAACTTGCCAAATTACTAATAAGCAGAAACTCCATCCATCTTAATGAGACAGGGTTAAGAAAATAGCAACCTAGAATACACACAATGGAGGCTTTCCAGGCTGTTTGTTCATGTTGGGAAGTTGTTCGGAGCTCCATCCCTGGTGCTGCTTGGAGATGGTCGCGCCATTTCCAAACCACAGGCTTGCTTATGCTCTTGCAAATCATCGAGCGTGAGACAGATTAAATAAATAACTGGACAGGAGGCTCAAAAATTAATTAGTAGATGGAAGACAAATATCTGGCCTCCAAACAAATGAAACAACCACACAGCTAAATGCTGGTTCTCTTCACTGCTGAGCAGGTCAGGTTTGCACTGGGCGGGAGATGAAGAGGATGCTCGTGGCAGGGCTCGGAACCCTCACGGTGCCGGTGTCTGGTGCCGCTGAGGCAGCAGCCGGCAGGGGCAGCCAGTGCTCCCAGGGTGCTCCACCTTGTGTTTTGGACACCTGCACCAGAGCCACCCGCACTGGGAAGAAGCTTCCATTTGGGGAAAGTCAGGGAAAAATGACAAACACGTGTTTTCTGAGTTTGGTCGTGGAGGGTCCAAGGAAGAACTCCCAGAAACCCCAGCCAGCGGCTTTCCTTCGAGGCCGAGAGAGCCGGTGGGCTCTTGAAGGCCCTGGATAACTCATGTACTCGCCCGATGACCGACGCGGGCACCTGTTCAGGAGCCCGTGGTCGCCCTGGGGTTTGCTCTGCCTGGTCTGCAGGGCCGAAGGAAGAGCTGTGACGGGCTGGTCCCTCTGGGATTGCTGCTGATGCTGCAGGTCTCGGCATCAGAGAGGACCCCTCTGCCGGCAGCTGCTGCCCAGCGGCCACCTGCAGGGCAGATCTCGGGGACCTGCGGTGATTTCGGGGTGCGGTAGTTGGTTCCTCAGACAGGACAATGCCACAGAGCGGCAAGCGCAAGGAGATGTCTCCCCGCGGTGGGCAGGTCTCCAGCTCCCCTCCTTCGTGGTCCCCACCAAAGCAGCCAACGGTCCCTGTGGGGCTGCTCCTGGGCTGAGCCCCCATCGCATCGCCCCGAGGGTGTGATTTATAGCTCCCGGGTGACTTGCAGCCCTTCCCCGGGTTTCTCTGGCAACACGGAGGGGTTTGCACCCCCGGGGAGGTGCCTGCACACCTGGGCTCCCCGGCCATGTCTCCCTTTGTGGGGAAGGAATGACTCGCAGCGTGTTTTTTCATGCGAGCAGCTCAGCTGCTGGCTGTTTTATTGAACGCCAGCGCTCGCTGCATGTTATTCAGGCAAACTTTATATACGGCACTGAGCCGCCCAGCAGCCTGCACCTGGTCCAGGGCAAAGCTGAGCCTCATAGAGAAGAATGTGCTGTAATGCAGCAAGTTATTACAGGATAAATATTTATAAGCCCCTGTAAATATTTGCCATCAGTTCCCTCCTGGGATGAGGGGCAGGCGGTCAGAGTTTCGGCCGTGCTGAAGGCATTAGTTCTTGTAGTTCTTTATATGTTATCTCAGCTAGTAAACCCTTTGTTGATTGCATTTAGCTATAGCATTTAATGGTGCTAATTTCACACTAACAGGAGACATCGGCTGGAATTGTTGCGTGCCTTGATCCCGGTCCGGCCCTTGGTCTGAGCATCCCCTGCAGCGCGGGGGTGACGGGCACCGGGCTGGGGTGGCAGAGGGGGTACCCGGCTGCAAAACCTCCCCGCGGGGCGAGGGAGGGCTCCTGGCTGCACCGGTGTCTTTGGAACCTTGGAGATACCCGCTGAGAGCACCAGAGAACAAACACGGCAAAACCAACATCCTCCTGGGCAGGCTGACCCCGCGGGGGCTATCGGCTCCCAGCTGCCCGGGGGGGCTCTAATCTAAAGCAAATATCCCCCGGGGGTGTCCGGGAGCTGTCCTGCCGCAGGAGGTGACACGGTGGGGTCCCCATATAGGGACACGGGGGGTGGGCTGCTCCCGCCGGCTCTTTCTGTCCCCTCCTTGGTGGGGGCTCGGGCACCCGGTGCCAGGAAAGCCCCGGCTCGCGGCTGGTGGTCCTCCTGCGGCCCCGCTTGGGGCAGGGACAGTGGGTGCCCGTGTCCGGCCAGTCCCAGCGCCCCCGTCGCTGCCGCCTCTGCCGGGGCCGGGCCAGGCTCGGCAGCGGTGGGAAACCGGGGAAGAAATGCCAGGGCAGGCAAGGCCATGACTCCTCCATGCCCTCAAACGCAGCAGTAAAACAATGGGCCCTGGGCAATAGCGCTTGCCGGATTGTTGCACGGGACTATTTGGGGGCTCCACTTTGCTGCTCATGCACGAAAGCCAGTCATTTGGCAAAAATCAGCTCAGTTAGCAGCCATTGTTCGTAAAGAGCCCGGGGCTGAATGGGCTCAGGGCTAATATATTCTATTATCCCACGCCTGCCGGTTTCCCCGGGGCAGCCTGGAGGGAAACGCGCATTCCAGCGCCGGGCGCTGGGGCAGGGCAGAGCGTGGCCCGTGGTCCTGCCCGGTGGGCAACCAGGCTGGGGGGGCCGGGAGGGCACCGCTGCGGACGGCAGAGGTGGGTGTTGGGGGCGCATCAGCCTCCAGCCATCCCTTCGAGGGGACGCGGCCGGGGGACGCGGCGCAGGGCAGCCACGGCGAGCAGGGGAGGCTGCGGTGGGGCCAGAGCGTGCGGGGCCGCAGGCTGCGGGGCCGGACAATGGAGCCAGGAATAAGCACGGTTAATTGGGCTGGGCTTTTCAAAGGGTGGGAGAGGACGGGGGGGGGACAGCCGAAATCGTGCGCGTTGCAAAGCATCTCGTTATTCACTAAGAATACGCTCTCCCCTGTGGGAGAGGCAGCAAGAAATGGCCATAAAGCAAAGTTAAACGCTGACATTAGAGACCGTGCAGAGATTGAAGAAGCGGTGGGCTACATAATTATGAGTGGAAATGGCTGCACAGGCTTCACTCGGGAAAGTTAATGCCCAATTTGGAAGGGGTTTGTTGGAAGAGCAGCCCTTCTTGGGCACAGCTGCTGTTTAAGAGGACTTACACTGTGTATGAAGCAATTTCATGATCTAGACCAGAGCTGTTGGCTTTTTTTTCTTTTTTTTTCTTTTTAAAGAAAAGATGGTTTTCTGGACAATTCTATTTCAGTTTACAATTCACTCCTAGATCCCTGTACAGGTGATCCCTGCTGCGGTGAATGTGGGTATGAGAATCAGAAGAGAAGGGAGCCAGCAAAGACCTTCCCCGGCTGAATCCGAGAGCGGTCCATGCGTTGAGCGTGGATGGATTCAGCAGCCAGGGCCGCCCTGCAGCTCCCCCGCGGGGATGGCTGAAGGGCACTGATGTGGCAGCAGCCCCTCGAGCTCAGGGATCCCGTATGGTGTGTCAGGGCTGCAGCCAGCCCAGTAACCCGCGAGGGATGCTCCGGGTACGGGGTGATCCCATCTCTGGGGTGACCCCATCTCTGGGGTGACCCCATCTCTGGAGTGACCAAGACAGGACATTTACCCTGGGATCTGCTGAGCCGGCGATAACCAGGATCCTGACGATCGTTTTATCGCAGTGCTACTGCTGTTGCTTTTGGAGAGACCCCCAACCTCCGAACAAAAGTTTCCCAAGTCCCCAACTTCCCTGCCTGGCTGTGGCGTTTCTCTCACACCTCTCAGCCAGGAATAGAAAGATGACAGCAATGCCGAGTGAAACACACCCATCGCCACTCCGAAAACGGAGCAGCTCTGAGACTTCCTTGAGATCTTGCAGTAGAGAATGGGGAGTTACTGGCACAATTTGGTTCTGAGCGCCCCAGAGGAGCAGGGGCCACGTTCCGGGCCAGAGGCTGGTACCCGAGGATGTAACACTTGGATGCAAATAAAGATTCTTCAGAGAAATTTGTCCCAACAGCCCTCGAGCAGATCAGTGCCCTGTTCTCCACCCCACACACCCAGCACGCCACTGGGACACGGCTGTATTTTCTACCTTCTCAAAAATGAGATGTTTCACTGTTTCTAAATTGATGTTGGTAAAAGCAATTCTAGGCTGCTAGGTTTTCCCAAGGGATGAGGAGTCCATTTTACAGCTGTTTCTCGGTGCAAACAGTGATCGGTGCTTTGCTCCTGAGCCCAAGCAGCAGGAGAGGGCCCGCTCCATCCAATTGCCTCTTTCATTCACCTCCTGGCACTTTACGGTGAAGATTTCTCTTGTTTACTGCTGAATTCTCCACTTCATTAGCGGCGCTAACTGGCTTCTCTCTTCTGTTGGCCCTCAGGTGAAAGTGGCTCTTTCACGCTTCCAGGCTGCAGAGCCTCTTCCATTTACCTCTCAATGAGGTGTAGTTCCTGTATTAAATAGCACAAGCTGTTTAAGCCAAAGTTGGGGGGGGGTAACGGGAGCTTCGTGCGAGTCCGGAGGAGGGAGCTCGGGAGAGCTCCATCGGATGTGGACACGGGGGCACAGGGGGGACAGAGCTGCTCGATGACCCGACATTGGACGGCAGGTCTGTGGCAGGCAGCACCGGGGGTCTGCTTTACCCGTGCTGTGGGTCTGCTTTACCCGCACCGGGGGTCTGCTTTACCCGTGCTGTGGGTCTGCTTTACCCACACCAGGGGGTCTGCTTTACCCGTGCTGTGGGTCTGCTTTACCC
>VXAK01024433.1:165070-192625 GCA_013399435.1 Arenaria interpres
GCGTGCGGGGACCCCGCGGGGCCGGCTTGCGGGCGCTGGTGTCGTTGGCCGCCGGGCTGCTGGTCTGCGGTGGGGCCAGCGAGTACGACTACGTGAGCTACCAGTCCGACCTGGGCCCCTACCCCGGGGGCCGCTTCTACGCCAAGCCCCACCAGTGCGTGGCCATCCCCGCCGACCTGCGGCTCTGCCACAGCGTGGGCTACGACAAGATGGTGCTGCCCAACCTGCTGGACCACGAGACCATGGCGGAGGTGAAGCACCAGGCCAGCAGCTGGGTGCCGCTGCTCAACAAGAACTGCCACATGGGCACCCAGGTCTTCCTCTGCTCCCTCTTCGCCCCCGTCTGCCTGGACCGGCCGGTCTATCCCTGCCGCTGGCTCTGCGAGGCCGTGCGTGACTCCTGCGAGCCCGTCATGCAGTTCTTTGGCTTCTTCTGGCCCGAGATGCTCAAGTGTGACCAGTTTCCCCAGGACGACGTCTGCATTGCCATGACGGCTCCCAACGCCACCGAGGTCTCCAGGCCCAAAGGTAAGGTGTGACCAGCGCCCCAGCCCTGCTCCCGGCCCTTTCCTCTCAGCTGATGGGGCGGGCGTTAGCCCGTGAGGGGCTGTGTGGGGCTGAGGGGGGGTCTCACGGGCAGGAGGAGGCTGACCTGAGCTCTGCTTCTCGGCAGCAAAACTCCAGCCTCCGGGTGCTCCGTGAGCGCTCCTGTCCCGAGGAAGGCGGGACGCCCTGCCAGCTCCATCGCCGGGGGCACGGCGGGTGCGTGGCTGCTCTGACCCCACCGGGCTCCGGCCCCTGATGGACCAGGGCTTGACCTTCCGTCCTCCAGGTCCTGCACTGCCCTGGCAGCAGCTTCTCTGCCAAGCCCGGCTCCTGTGGGGTTCCTGGTGGCAACAGGACACGCGGTCCCCACGGCAGAGAGCACTGTCTGACCGGAGTAAACGGTGACAGTAATCCTGGGGGGGTACCTCGCTTCCCGAGCCGTGCTGGGGGAGGACTGGGCAGCTGGGTGGAGATCCATCCCTGCCCTCCCGGGTGCTGGCGAGGGGGCAGGAGGCTTGTCGAGGAACGACTGGGGAAAGTGGACGTGATTCTTGTTTGTTTTCATGATGTTTGGGAGGTCTGTTTGGTGCCGGACTGGCTTGTTTGTGCGAGTTGCAATGAGTCCGGCTTGTTGCAGAAAACTTTTAGAAGAAATAAATATCCTGGTGTCGCTTTGGCATCCTGCCTGGGGGGCGCTTTGAGAGGGGGATATTTGTAGAGGGAGAAGGCAGCGGGCTAGAAAAGTGCAGCGCTTTCCTGTCCGGAGCCTTGTTCCAAGGGATTCAGGGGGGACACGGTGCGGGTGCTCGGGAGGAGCGCCGGGACCAGGAGCCGTGCGTGGAGCTGACCCACTGCCGTGGCTTCTGGGCTGCCTCCGGGGCTTCTGGGCTGCCTCCGGGGCTCGCCGGGAGGGACGGTCGCCCTTTGCCATGGCCACTCGCCCGCAAGTACCTTTGCAGACAAAGGCTTTACCTGGTGCTCGGCGGGGAGCCCTCTCCCAGCCTGCGGGGACTGCGCAGCGTTGTCCCACTCATCCCAGCGGGACTCGCGCTTCGGGGAGCCCTTCAGTTATGGGGCAGGAGGGGAGAGTGTCCTGCAGCAGAGGGGTGACACCCTGGGGTGTCCCCGGGAGCCAGTGCAGGGCACGGGGGAGCGATGGCGTGGGGGGACGGCGCGGTGGGGAGGGAGGATTGAGCTCAACACCTTCTGGAGCCGCACAGGGAGCTCTGGCACCCCTCGGCGGGGGCGCCCGGAGGCAGGTGGGGTGTGAAGCCTGTGCCCACCCCGGGGTGAGATTTGGCTGCTCCCCCCGACGGCAGCACAGCCACGCTGCCTTCCTGCCGCGGCTTGGGCTTTCTGATGCGATTGCTGGAGGAAGCTCTTTGTTTTCCAGGAAGGCTCAAAAATCATCTGTCCCGTGTGAACCTAGACCCTTGGTCAAGACCGCATCCGCGTCCTGCGCTGCGGGTCCAAAGGCCGCTGTTATTCCCCAGGGACTTGCAGCCAAGCGTGCTCCCACTGCAGCCGGGTCTGAGCCATTGGGGTAGAGCTGCCCCTTCCAAGGTCCGAGGCAGTTTGAGCTGTCTGCAAGTCATTCATTTTAGAGACATTAATGACCCAAGGCCTGGGAACAGTCTTCTAGATGAGCAGCATCTGCTGAGTTTTCCCTTGTGCATTTAACAGCTCACTTTCTGATCACCTCTCGGACCTGTCCTGACGGCAGCATCGGGCTGGGATGTCACTGCTCTCTTTGGGTGCTGCCAATGCGCCTGTCGGCACAGTATTGGGGCACCATGGTGTTCTTCACAGGCATCGCTAAAGGGGCTTTGTACAGGGGATTACATCAGGTCCCGTTTCGGGTACAGAGAGGCCTCCTTCTGCACAAGCTTTAGGGTTTATGAACTTGTTCTTGGAGTGACCTGTAAATGGGAGCCGGGTGAGCATTGCCAGGAAGTATTGCAGCCACTTGGATAAACCGCTGTCGGCTAAACGGCTTCGCAAAACTTACGTCCCAAGCACTTTTGAACGAGCGGTTTGTTTGCAAGAATGTTTACAGAAAGTAAGTTTTTAAAATCGTTGTCCAAATGCGAACTCTCTTCATCATTCAGTGGAAAGTGGAAAAAAAAAAAAAATGGAAAAGTATAAGGTTCTTCACATCCCCTGGCTGCTTGGAAGTGTTTCAGGAGGAAACCCTTGCACGTGCCGTTGCTGAGCCCTGGCAGCTGCGGGGGTGTTGGGCCGAGCTCCCCGTGCCCGTCGTGCCGGCTGGGGCGCTGCTCCGTGAGGGGATGTTGCTAGAAATTGCTTCTCGGAGCTGCGGAGGGCAGCCCCCCGCTGCTCTGCCCTGGGTGAGCCAGCTTTGGCGGCCGCGGCAGAGGGATCTGGCTTGTGTTCTCCAGGAGTGACCTTGGGAGGGTGAAGCTCCACGAGCCGCGGACGCCGTGTGCTGGGACACTCTTGTGTCCAGCTTAGAGTGGACAGAGCAGATTTAAAGTTAACGTAAGTTGATTAAACTTAAGTGGCTGCTGCCATAATGTGAACGGACGCAGCCGGGTCTCCTGCTGGCGCGGTCCCGGTGGGATCTGTGCATGGTGGCAGCGACGGCAGGGCCGGACCCAGCGCTCGGTCCCGGTGCAGACGAGGGGTGCCCCCAGCCGAGCATGATGGTGCCACAGCCGTTCAGCCCCCGACCCGCTGCCAGGTCCTCCCCTTCGCCCGGGGCTCTGCCGACGGAGACCCACACTCCGTGTTTGTCCCGGAGCCCCTTCGGTCTCGGGCCCTGGGGTGTGTTTCCTGTTGATTCAAAGAGGGTCAGGACCCAGCAGTGTCCCCCCTTTTCTCCGGGCACTAATAAGAACGAGCCCTTTCAGTACTTTTCCCCATTAACACCTCGAAATTGGAATTTGTTTCTGCCTCTCAAAGAGCTGACCTGCTGAATTCCTTTCTCCTTAAGCAGGAGGCGGTAAAGCCTGCAGGCCCACAGGATGCATCAGGGGAGTTGCAGATTAATATAGCATTACACATTCCTTCTCCTGCCCCTGGAGTAAGCTGGCTCTAAAGCCAGGCGGTAGAAAATGGTCAGCAGGGACAGAGCGAGCTGGAAGCAGGCGGAGGTTGTGCTCGGAGTGGAGCTGTCGACGGCAGGAGATGGACTGGGAGGGCAGGCAGTTTTGGGATGTCGTGGCTCCATGGAACAGCAGTCTTCCTGGGGTGCAGAGCTGCGCGGGAGCTGGTCGAGCCCCTGACGTTCATGTTCCTGACCTCGGTGTGATGGGGTGTCCCGTAGGAGAGGAGCATTTCCCATCCCCTCGGCATGGGACAGTGTCCCCTGGCAGCCCTGCAGGCATGTCCGTGCTGCGATGGGGTAAGGATGGAGGATGCTCCCCACATGTGGAGTTGCTCGGGTGCCTGCGGTCACTCGCCAGGCCACGGGCGTCCCGGCACAGGGTGACAGTGATGTGCGGGGGGTTTACCACGGCAGGTGAGGCTGCTGCTGGCACGGCAGTGGGCAGTGGGCAACGCTCGCCCTGCCCAGGACATCATGGAGCTGCAGGGAACCATCTTCTCTGTGGCGAGAGGCGCGTTGGCGGGACACACCTGCAGCACGGTGGGCAGACGTGTGCCGTGTCGCCGGTGGGAGGGATGGCTGCTGGCGGGGGTCCCTGCTGGGAAGGGCTACCTGTCACCCCAGGTGTGCCAGAGCCTTGCCAGGGGCTGCTGTAGCACAGCTAAAACAAAGCCTGGGTTTTCACCAGGGAACAATGAGTCTTATTTTCCATTTTGGGGTTTTTTTCCCGTTGGTTGCCTGGAAAGCTCGGGAGGGAGCCGCAGCCGTGGCTGCCACGTTGTTTGTCTGGCCCGTGTAGCTTGGCCAGTCTCCTCCTGTGCACTTGGGCTGCCGAGGCACATGGAAAGCTTTGCCCGCTGGGATGTGTGGAGATGAGGGGTGGCAGGTTCCCCCTCCTGTCCCTGAGGGTGGTCCCCAGCACAGTAACCAACTCGTGGCACCGCAGCAGGGAGAGACCGCTGGGCTGTCACCCTCCTGCCAGCATCCCCTCTCCCTCAACATGAGCTCATTAAATGCACAGCCTGGATGGAAATATTCTGACTGCTGATTTTAAAAATAAAGCACTGGGGATGTCATCGTGTCCCCAAAGGCTCCTGTCGGTGTCACTCTAAGTTAATTCAGTGGCAATTGCATGTTGGGGTTTCGGAAGAGGGAGTCAGGCAGGTGATGGGGGGCTCTCACGGGTACCGAGGGAGCGGGAGTGGGGCTGTGAAGGCATCTGCTGGGTGCTGCGAAGGTCGCCGTGTGACTGGCACATCGGGGTGATGGGGGGGGGGCAATTGCTCTGCATGTGTGATTAATAAAGACATGGTGCCTGACCCCAGGAATTAGCGTTTGGCAGAGAACAGGTTTGGGGGAACGAGACGGGAAGAGCAAGCCACGGAAATCAAGCGTCTCGCCTGAAATCCCACGGGGCGTCTGTGACGGAGGAGACTCGACTCTGTGGTGGGAGCGGGTCGAGGCCGTGCCTCTCTCGCCAGCCGTTCTGTGCTCTCTGCGACACCCCCCTGTTTTTTCTGTTCCCAACGCTGTGGGTTTTGCTGGCCAGGCCGAGGGCTGGAAGGGGCGAGAGCTCCGTCTGCACGCAGGGACCGGCAGATGTTCCGCTGCAGCACCGTCCCTGAGAATAATTCCCTTGTGTGGGAAAGAGCCCTCCGTCCTGCTGGACCGGGAACAGAAGCAGCATCTCCCAGCTCAATAAATTCATCCGCCAGTAGCACAAATCTGCGTCTGTGCTGCTGGGTGGTCTCTGCTCCGGCTGGAGACAGGAACCTGGAAACAGATTTTTATTCTCTGGGTGAAGTGAGCTTTCCTCCCAGGATGGATGCCGATGATATGTTCTGGTCTGGCATTTCCCGAGAGGAGGATGTCGGCTGGCGAGCGGAGCTGGCTCTCCTCCGCCGGAGCCACGAGCTGCCCCACAGGGTGTAGCCGGGCCGAAAACAAAAAAGAGACGATGTTTGCTCTCGGGATTGTGCTGGAGGGTCTTCTGGAGGGGAACAGCACATGCAAGAGGTGTGTGGGTCCCTCACCAAGCAGCGCTGCTCTGGGCAGGGTGGGATGGAGGCCGGCGAGGGGCTCACCATGTGATGCCCGGGCAGCCTGCGAGGTGGTCCCCGGCACCAAGGGGGACCCTGCGCCGAGCTGGGCTGTGACCCCCCCTGCCTGGCTCCAGGGCAGCCTCTGGGCACTGTCCTCCTGCCGCACGGGGTTTGGCCACCACGTGCCCGCCTTGGCACACTGCGGGGAGGGAGCATCCGTGGGCTATGGGCCATGCCCTGCGGCAAGCGGCTGCCCTCAGCTGAGTGCCTGGCGCTGGAAACCCCTCTCCTTGCCAGCCCTGTCCTCCCGCTCTTGGCAGCTGCCTGCCCCTGCCCGTGCCGGCCTCGGGGCCACCACCAGCGCTGGCAGGAGGCCACTTGTGGCCAGCACTGCCCTGTGATCTGGTGGATGGCTCCTGACCCCCGGCAGGGTGTTGTCCCTCGGAGCTGGGACCCCATGTCAGGGTGCCTGGCGTGTGCCCCCTTCGAGGGCAGCTGGCTCCACGGTGCTCCTTGAGCTGGCTCCTCACCACCTCTTCTCTCCTCTTGCCAGGAACGACCGTGTGTCCCCCTTGCGACAACGAGATGAAGTCGGAGGCCATCGTGGAGCACCTGTGTGCCAGCGAGTTTGGTAAGGAGGGGCGCTGGGGGCATGGGGGGCTTTCCTGGGGTCACCATGGCGCCTTTGTGGGCTGGCTCCTGGACCCCTGTGTTTCCCTGCCCGTCCCCAGAGCCGTGTGGCCAGCGGTGTGGCTGGTGCGGCCACATCGCCCGGGGGCCTTCCCCGAGGCCGGGCCTCTAGATGTCAGTGTCGGCGCGCGGAGGCGGGTGGTGGGACCGGACGGGATGGGATGGGACGTGTCCGACTCCTGATGCCGAGCGTGACCGGCGGCCGTGCCTGCGCCCCCCCATCACCCCGGCCATGGCGTGGTGGCCCCGAGCGTCCCTCCGGCCCTGCCTGCTGAAACGCCGTGGGACGGGGCCCAAGCGCAGGACCCACCGAAGTGGCCATGCTCCGGGGCCCTGCTGCTGCCACCGGCCCCAGCTGCCAGCAGAACCAGACGGTGTCGGTCTGGGGATGGGGCAGAAGTGGCAGTGCCTGTTCTTTGGTGATCTCAGGGACATTTGCAACTCAACCCGGGTGTTCCCTCCCATGCTCTTGTCTTGCGTGGGTCCCTTCACAGGGTACGCTTCTCCAGGGACAGATGGCTCCAATGTGGGCTCCCCAACTGGGCCCCTGCTCCAGCACGGGCTCTCCACAGGGTCACAGCTTCCTTCGGGCATCCCCCTGCTCTGGCGTGGGGTCCTTCACGGGCTCCTCTGCTCCACCATGGACCTCCACGGGCTGCAGGGGGATCTCTGCTCCACCGTGGACCTCCACGGGCTACAGGGGAGTCTGCCCTGGTGCCTGCCCTCCCTCCTCACTGACCCTGGGGTCTGCAGGGCTGTTCCTCTCACAAACTCTCACTTCTCTCTCTGGCTGCATTTGCTCTTTACAATTGCAGGAATGATGTGGAGGATGGACCCTTATTCTGGTTGCAGTCATGCAGGAGCAAAGCAGCTTCTTCCTTCCTCCCTCCAGACTGCTTGTCCTGCTGGGTTTCTTTTTAGCAAAGTTATGCTGCTCTTGTCAAGTCCAGGTGTAAAAACCCAAAGCCAGCCCCTGTCTAGCTGGGGCCAAGCAGTGAGCTTAAATAATGCAGAGCTACTTGAAAGCTGTGTCCTAAATGTATTATGACTGAGTGAGTGAGTCAGACAATCGTAGGTAAACAGACGTTCATTTAGAGAAAGAGTATCACAAGGAAAAATATTAGCTTTCTCAGATCAAACCTAGAATTAACTGGTTTTGACATCCTTGCTGGTGTATGTAACTTTCCCGGAAGGTTATTAAAGGCATATTGAACAAGGTGTGCATTCCTCGGGGATTAGCACTTGAATGTGCCTTGTGCCAGAGCGCGCTATGCAAACCCAAACCTGCTCTGCATGCCGGCGTATTACCCTTTCTGCTGGAAATGAATTCTCCACTCTCCTGCAGATTTGGAATGCAAAAAGTCCTAAGTTCAGCGCAGGCTTTTTCTAACAGAGGATAGCATCAACAGGAACACCCCTGTAATAGTTTCCCAGGAATGTGCGTGCTTCCAGCAGGGTCGGGGAAGGGGGGCACCGACCCTGTGCGGAGCCCGGCCGGGGAGCGGGACGCGCTCTTCTCCTGGCTGTTGGGCCGAGCGCTCGGCAATGGGTGAGACGGAGAACTCTGAGCTGTGTCCCACACAGGCGTGAGGCGACACATGGGACCTCCCCCTGTCCCACTGCATCCATGGGGAGAGACTGCAGGGACCTTCCTGGCCCTTGGGGAGGGAGTGAGTGGGTCTGGGACCAGCACCTCTGGTTGGGGCAGGGGGTCTGTGCCCTGGGCTGCGGTGACAGAGGCATCACCCCGGTCTGGGGGCTCTGGGCTTGGGGACCTCTATCCTGCTTGGGTGGCAGCGGCGGCTCCGTTGCCAGCAGGTCACTGCGATCCCTGTCACCTCCCCGGAGGCGCGCGAGGAGCAAGCCGAGGTGGTGTCCTGCTGGGGGGCGAGCGCTGGGAAGGGAAAGGCGAGTTTAACCGCATGGTTGTCATCAGTCTCTGCTGCTAAGTATACCCCCCGTGCTGTGGGACAGTTACACAACGGGGAGCAGAGGCCAAGCCAGAAACATTCACGGCCTTGGTGGAGTGGCTTGAGACACTGACTTGCCCACAGGGTAAGTTGGTTATTGGGAAATTTTGTGGTGACAGCATCCAGAGGATGGAAATATTTCTTGGCAGGCGGCTCCCGGGGAAGGGCTGCGGCGACTGGGCAGGGAGCGTTACCCTGCACTCAAGAGCAGGGCAGAGATGGGATGCGGGTCCTACCCGTGCCCTGCAAGGGAGAGTGGAGCAGAGCTCCTGGGGATGTCCCAGGGGATGGAGAGGAGTCAGCAGAGGAGGCCTCGGCTGCAGGAAGTTTTCTCAAAGCACAGTGCGTGGTCCTCGGATCTTTGTTTAGTCTTGGGGGTTACTGTGATGGGGTGATTTCTCAAGGAGAGCTGTTTATCTGGCACTAAAATAAACTCCCGTCCCTTCAGGCTGAGGTTTCTCATGCACATCCACCAAGGTAAACACTGGCAGCTGACAGGTTACAGACCCTCATCAAAGCTGGGCTCCTACAGTAAATGTTTAAATGACCGTGTGCTGCGCAGGGCGGCTGTCGGTGGGTCCCACGCCGATTCAGCGATGTTCCTGCGGGTTTCACTTGCACCCCAGTGGCTGGGTACAGACAAGACGCGAGGAGCACCGTGCCCATCCCCTGTGGCTGGGAATGGGGCTACGGGAGTGTGGGGCAGGGGGTGTCAGTGGGGCATCAGTGGGGCAGGGACCCTCGCCCGGGGCATGGAGCAGTGTCGGGGCCGGGCCAGGTGTGTGTGAGCTGATGCAGTTTGGGTTTTGGTGCGTCTGAGGTGGGTGGGTGGATGGATGGGTGGGTGGGTGGATGGATGGATGGGTGGGTGGATGATGGAGTGTGAGATCATCCTTGGGTGATCTCTGCAGCCGCCTCCCCCAGCCCCCCGGGGCTGCAGTCAGGGTTTGCTCCTCACCCCTCGTGCCGGCGGGGCTAGCCCTGGAGTTCATTCCTCTCTCTGTTTCTCTTGGTGATTTTATTTATTGTTTCTGCCCTTTCTCTGGGGTCTGAAGGGATCCTGCTGAAGGGGCTCTCTGGGCTGGAGACTGCAGTACAATCAATACATGCTGTTTATTTTTTCCCGTGACTGACAGCTCCTTGCCTGCAGCCTTCTCCTGTTACAGCCCTAATGTGTCTTCTGGCAGGTTTCCTCCTCCTGAGTGATTTCTAAAGGAAGGAGCAATGAGGCCGAAGGAACAGCAGAGCTTTCCCTTCTCTCACGTTCCCTTCCCTGCCCCTGAGGTGCTGGCGTGGGGCCCCTGCCTGTGCAGGCAGGAGAGCAGCAGAGACGGCGTCCCGCTCCCGGGCTCCTGCGTGCTCAAAAAGAGGGTTTTTAGGTGCCTGTGGGGCACAGCCACGGTGGTGGCACAGTGAGCAGGGCCCCCCAGTGCAGCACAGTCCTTGGGGACACGGGGAGCGTGCCTGAGCCTGATGCTGGTGTTGGAGGGTACTTTTCTCCCCAGGGAGACTCACACGGTGCTCCCAGTTTGCCTGGGAGACTGCGATTCCTCTTTGCCCTTGCTGGGAGCGGGACTGGAAAGCTGGAGCTGCAGGGACATGGATAAGAATTGTTTCAGGTTGTGCTTTGTCAGGCTGGACCCCGACCAGCTTCTTGGGGCCTTTGCTGCGCTCAGAGCTGCTGCTGCCAAGAGTAATTTCTCTCCAAGTGAGCAAACACTTTCATACACCCCGTTTCATATTAGCAGAAATAAAAAAAGACATTTTTATATCTCCGGCGCTCCCTACTCTCTCTGCATTAGAGATAGCAGAGCTGTGCTGCCATCTCATAGGAGCCGTTTGTCACTGGGGCCAAATTCCTGGCTTGGTGTAGGGGGTGCCTCCCCCCGGGGCTGGGTCTGACCCTCTGCTGACGGCTGGGGATGGGGCAGCTGAGCATCCGGAGCCACCACGGTCCCTCCCGCGCGTCTGCCCTGGGCATCCTGGTGTCGGAGCAGCCCAGAGGGAAGTGCAAGGTGGCTTGGGGACGAAGAGAGGAGGACCTGGGAGGGGATGAGGATGCCCGTGCTGGCCTTCTTTCCCTATTCCGATGGTCGCTGGTGGCATGGTCCTGCTGCATGGTGCCCTGAGAGAAGGCAGGGCTGGTTGATGTTGCAGTGTTGTGTTGGGAGCAAGGATGCTGGGGGAATGTGGGTTATATCTGATTCTGGTGTTGGCAGCCCCCTGCGGCAACGGGCAAGGACTGGTGACAGGGTCAGTGCCCTTGCTGGGCTTCTGGCACCGGCTCTCCTGGCCGGCAAAGCACTGGCGAGTGGCTCGTGCCTGGGCAGACATCAGCTTCTTGACAGCAGGGCGGAGGAAGGGCACGTGTGGGTTTAACACCCGGGAGGATTTCTGCTGCTGTAAACACAACGTGGCCGAGAGCTGCCGAGTCCCAAATTAAATCCTGAAATCTGCCTTTGTTGTGTTTTGGTTTTTCCCTCCCAGCCTGACTAATGCTTTCACTTCTGTTTTCTGGGAAGAGCCTTTGAAGTGGGCGGCTGGACGCTGGCTTGTGCTAGGGGTCTCTGGCCAGGACTTACCTGCGAGCAGATGTGCCGGCCGTGCTGGCAAGGAAAGGTGTTTTGGGACCAGGTTATGACACACAAGGAGAACCTCTCCCTGTGCCTGGCAGGAGTCCCCCTTGCCCCGAGCAGCATCAGCCGCACGGCCCAGGGCACTTCTGGAGGGGAGAGGGTCCTGCTTGGCCAGTCCCTGTCCCCGTCCCTGCGGGCATGGGTGTCCCAGGGGGGTGTGCAGCGTCCCAGGGGGGTGTGCAGCATCCCTGGGGATGCTGCTCCCCTGGCACCGTGTTGTGCCGGATCCGGTGTGGTGTCTCAGCACGCTGGCGATGTCGCAAGCAGAGCGGAGACAATGCCTGGCTGGAAAGGGCTTTCCTGGTTTTATGTGTGGTCCTGGCTGTAGCCGACCACCAGCGCTGGGGGGGCAGAGAACGCGCTCCTCTACTGTCACCTCTCCTGGTGTGGCCCGGACTTGGCTCTGTTCCCCTTGGTGCTCCCATAGACAGGGGAGCTCGCGGTCTCTTGGCAGCCCCCGAGGCTCTGTCTGCCTGCGGGTGCTCACAGGGAAGGGAGCGAGAGCCTTTCCCTGTGAGCGCCTCGGCCGGCATCCTCGGGGACGGGGTGGAGGCTTCGATTACCGGGAGCTTGGGTTGAAGAGGAAGGTGTTGAGCGCGTTCGGCGAGGAGATGTGACTGCACTTTAGTGAGGGTTTGGTAAGAGGTTGTGCTGGAACCTGCGAGTGTCACCTGAGAGCCAAGGGGAAGATGTGCTTCCCCAGGAGGGGAAAGCATGGGGGGGGACGGGGGGGCGGAAAGGCCAGGGCTCCCAGGGAGGAGGCAGTTTGCTTTGGCAGCCCCTTTGGATCCCGGAGCCAAGACTCAACCTGTCCCACTTGAGCCGTTCCCGGCAGCAGGGATGGGGGGGTTCCCGGGGCCGGGGGGACGCTGGGAGGGCTGCAGTGGTGAGCGCTCGATGGCCCCCCCAGAAACGAGTCCTTCCTGCTCGGGAGTCTTGCCTGGAAAGCGGGTCTGAGCGTAAGGAGGGTGGCCCCAGCAGGGGAGCAGGGGGATGCTGGGGACCAGGTCACTGGCAGATGGGTGAAAACTGAGCAGTGATTGTAATTACTTTGTTTTTTTCCCTTTGCTCACGTGAGGGCTCCGTCCGCAGCGAGGTCCTTCAGACTGCCCTGCGGGGACAGGAGCTGCTCCCCCAGCACAGGGTTACCAGGTCTTCTTTGTCTGGTACTTGGAGCAGAACAGCACCTCTGCTGGCTGCCGGATCGTTTTCTTCCTCCAGCAACAAGGATCTAAACTTGCAGCGATCACAGCAAAGCAATTTGCAAACGAGCCGTTTTGAAAAAGTCTCTTATTACTGGTGTTATGCCGTTCCTCCTGCGCTGGCAACCGCCGCGCTTAGTGCAAGAGTTCAAAGTCAGAGCGGATAAAGAAATTGAGGTTCATATTGAGGGATGCTGCTGCCGCTGCCCGATTAATGTCACGGAGCTTAGAGCTGTCTGAAAACTACTTGCTCCGTTTTCCAGATTTGTTGCAAGTTGATCTGGTTCAGCGTCTTTAGCTCCTTAAAGCTCGTGTCTCTTGAGCTTCTTAAACATCTTGAATTTGGAAAACAGATGGAATGAGAATTTCACTTAGGTTTCCAGTCCTGGATTACTTTCTTGTACAGTAACAGTATAACACGACCGAGCTCTTGGCAAACAGAGCAGGCGTTTCTGGCACAGGGGCAGATAAATACCGATACCGCCGCTGCCAGCGCAGGGGCTGGGAGCACCAGGGGGACGCGGAGACTCTGCTGCCGTCCCGGGTTGCCGTCGGGCGGGCTGTCCTGCTGCCATTCGTGGCTGGAACGGTGAGCGGAGCTGCCCTCCAGAAAGCAAGGTGTGCTCCTTGCTACAAGTTCCAGCAGAGCAAGACTTCAAGGAACGATGCTGCGGGGACCCGTCTCCCCGCCAGAGCCAGAGGCTTCTGCGTGCCGACTGCGGCAGGCAAATGGGAAGGGACAGCAGACAATTAATCACCGGTCCCAGCACTATTTATCTGCAGCTCTGAAGTAAACTCCCAAATGATGAAAATATGTTAGTAATTTTTGGCCATATGTGCTTTTCCCCAAAAATGAGGCAGCGCCAAATGGCACAGAAGTGATACTTTAATGTACAACACATTTTCATCATTTTTCCCATGTATACTAAATTCCTCTTCATGGTCGTGGCAAAGGAACGTTAACTTTTTTTTTGAATTCGGGTTGCGATTAACTCGGGGAAGATGCTGAACCCAGAGAGGAAAATATTTTTCCATGGCAGTTGTATGGGATTAACTCTGCTCTTCCTGGGAAGGTGCAGGCGTGTGGCAGCTCCGTGCGGGTCCCCTCCATGCGGCCGTTTGCCAGGGGCTTCCAGCTCTGTGCTCTGCGCTGGGAAACTTGTTCGCGGGCAGCTGGGGCCAGGAGTGACCACAAACAAATGCTTGAGAAGCCAAGTTGACCTTTCAGATGGCCCTTTCAAGAGCCTCTCCATGGGTCTAGAGCAAGGAAATCACCTTGTTTGCCCAGCTAAGGTTTTGCTAGCCAAGAGCGTGTCACCAGCCGGACCAGTCTCCCTCAAATGGAAAGCGGCCAGTGCTTTGCTGGGGGAAGGGGAATGGAGATGTTGGTGTTTCGCCTCGGTGCTCTCCTGGGCACGGGGATGGCTCCTCTTCAGGTGTGAGGGGTTTGGTGTCACGGCCACTGGGTGACGGTGCCGAGAGGGAGCGGGGCCGGTGTCTGGGAGTCTGCAGCTGGGCAGGGGCTGCTGTGTCCTGGGGGGGCAGTGATGGTACCCCCACCCCCAGCCTCGCTCAGCAAAGGCTTTCTGCCTGCGAAGGCTGCTCAGGAGTCATTTTGTTTTCCCCCTCTCCCTTGGCTTGTCTTTCAGCTCTTAAGATGACCATAAAGGAAGTGAAGAAGGAGAATGGGGACAAGATGATCGTCCCGCGGAAGAGGAAGGCGCTGAAGCTGGGGCCCATCCGGAAGAAGAACCTGAAGAAGCTGGTGCTGTTCCTGAAGAACGGGGCCGACTGCCCCTGCCATCAGCTGGACAACCTCGGCCACTACTTCCTCATCATGGGCCGCCAGGTGAAGACCCAGTACCTGCTGACGGCCATCTACAAGTGGGACAAGAAGAACAAGGAGTTCAAGAAGTTCATGAAGAAGATGAAGTCTCCCGACTGCCCGACGTTTCCGTCCGTTTTCAAGTGATGCGGTGGGCGGCGGGAGAGCCGCCGCCTGGACCTCGCGCAGCCCGGCACGGCAGCTTGGCCTTGCTCCTCGGCCGCGGGGATGCGGAGCCCTCCTGCTCCTCCTCGTGCTCCTCGGAGCCCCCCTCGCCGACCCCAGCCCTCCCACCTCCCCGCTGCCGGCATTTTCCCGCTCGCCCGGGCGTGCAAGGGTGACACGCGTGCACCAAACGGTCGCTGAGGTCACACGCGATTTACGTCTGCAATATCCAAAGAGCTATTGCTGTACGGATTGTACATTCATTTAAATAGCATCTGTCAGGTACAGAGGGCAAGGGGAGGGGTGTGAAGTGATGTCAAGAGATCACACGGTTGCAGAAAGGACCCTCGTGACCATGTTACTCCCATCTTCGTGGCTGCAGGATCACCCTCAACTAACTCCTGTTTGAGCCAGAGCCGGCCAGTTAGAAAAACATCCCATCCTCACAATAAAAGTTAATAAACGAGTAGTGGAGAACCCATTACCTCCTCTGATAAAACCTCCTGATAGCTAATTGCCCTCACTGTAAAAAAAATCCCACTGTAGCCTAAACCTGCTTAGTTTAAGCCTTAACCCCGGGGTCCTCGTGGTGCCTTGATCGCCTGGATTGGGGAGCACCCCCCTTACCAGCATCTCCTGTAGCGTGTCACTGGGACGCCTGCCTGGCCCCTGCGAGCCGAGCTGGGGCCACGCTGCTGCTCCTGCTCCCGCCTCCCGGTCCCCATGGTCCTGTCCGGCGGGATGGGGTGGCCCCCAGGTTCGCACGGTCCCCGGCCACTGTGGCATCCCACGGAGCATCCCCAGCCACCACCTCCCGTTCCCGCGGGGCCGGCGCCGCTTCTGCCCAGACGCCTGGTTCAGTTTTGGCCACGAGGAAACGCGTCCCATTTGCCGGCCGTGCCAGCAGCCTGGGGCGCCCCGTTGGGGACAGCTCGCCACCAGCTCCTCCAGCGTGTGACACTCCTCAACTTCACCGGTGATATTTTTATAGTTTCTTCAGGCTGCTGGCAAAACACCAGACTGCAGAAGGCCGAGAACTGGTCCCGATGGAGGGCCGCGGGAAGTGCATCGTCTCCCTCTTTCCCTCCTTGCCGTCGCTGGGGGACCTATCAGTTTCCAGGTTTTTCTCTGTTTGATGTGTGACAGCTTGGCTTTGTATCATTCTGGGTTTTTTTTCCTTAATCAAAATGTCACGTTAGTGTGAGGTCAAATAGTTTATGAAAGACAAAGAATATTGCATCCAAATGATTACATTTATCGACCAAGCTGAAATTCATTATCCCATTAATTGGACAAGTTCTCTTTTCCACAGACCTGTATTGCTCCACGTTAATTATACTCTCCTGCTTCCGTTCAGCGTTCTCATCAATCACCATTACTCCGAGAGAATGAATATCTTGCGATCTGAGATAATCATGTTGTACTGCAGTTAAGTGAAATAACAAATCCTCATTTTTGAGGTTTAAACCAACCCCACTCGAAGCTGGTAAATTAATTGTTCTTTAGCTCGGGAGTGCTGCTTATTCCCCACGTGGGGATGGAGCCGTGGACTTGGTTGTAGAAGAATTGCGTGAAGAAGCCGAGCGCAGTGAGGAGTGATGTGTCACAGCGAACAGAGAGAGGGATTTAGGACGTGAACTCTGTAGAAAGGCCCACTAGGTTGTCTTAGGCCACCATTTGTAGTAGTGTTGTTTCTTTGATGCAAAATTAATCATTGTAGATAACGTGCTTTATCAGTGAATTAAAGAAATAAATAAACCATAGGCTTTAACGTCGCAGACGGATGAGGTGAAGCTGGGGAGGGCTGACAGACCCAGCCCCGTCAGGAGCAGGTCGTGGCGCGGCCGGTCCCCGCGGGGCTGAGGGGCTGGTGACGGCGGAGCAGCCGCAGCGACGGCGCCCAGCGGAGCCCCGTGGGGACTGGGACAGGACCCCCCTGGATCCCCCCCCACAGTGGCCGGGGGGGCAGCGCGGGAGGAATTGCTTCTGTGTCAGAGAGAGATGCTCCAGCATTTAATTGGGCTGGGTTTCCGTGCTCAGGCTGCTGGTGGCTGTCCTGTTGGCCACCTCTGGAAACCTGCTGGGCAACAGGCTCTTGATTTACTGTTTGAAAAATGCGTGTTTCGGCAGGAAGCATCAAATCGAAGAGCAAACCAGTTCGCATGTGCTTAGAGCCACTTGCAGCCCTTGGCAGCCTTCGCTGCTCAGAAAGCCTGATTTTTCCACCGTGGGTCTGGAACCGGAGGGCCGGGATCCGGGGCGAGGCGAAGGGGACAGGGCAGGGTTCCCTGTTGCTGCGGCACAGGCCACGGAACCGCGTCCCCGCGTTCATTAATACCCCCGCTGCTTTTTTCTGCACAAATAGATCAGTTCTGCGATGTCCTTCGAGGGCAGCGTGGTCCTTCAGCCGGCGTCCCGGGGCTGAGGAGCCCCCGCGCCTCAGAGCTACCCCTGGGGAGAACTAATTATCACTGTAATTGCCTCCTTAAAGCATGATACCGCTGTATGTGACTAGCTGCTCCCTCAGTTACTTCCAACGCTCCTCCGACCCTGCGTGTTCGTCCTTGAAAAGCCCATTGGAGCAGATTGGCACATCGTACTTCAGACGCGGTATTTTGGACGTTTCCATGTGTCTGGAAAGTAATTTTACCCTCCTCTCGCCAAGCTGCGTTGTGGTCGGTGCTGCGTGGATCCCGCGGGGAGGTCGGCCGGTTGTCGCTCCGCTTCCCTCCTGCTCTCTTGGTGTGTGGAGGCTTTTGATAAAAATAACAGCACTGAAAGAAATGCCTTGGATATCACACCACGTTGTAAGCAGTTAAGGTATCTTTACATTTTGTTTTATTTTAGATAGTCACTTTAGGAAAGTGTGGCAGATGAGAGGGGACTGTGTTTCTGTTTGGAAGTTTAGAGAAAGAGAAAATGTAAAAACCAGTGAGAATCACAGTGGAGAACAGCCTTCTCTGGGCAGCAAAGCAAAGCCTGGGGCAAAATCTGGCAGTTATTGCCTTCCTGAGAGTCCATGGACCCAGGGTGATGGACTGTGCCTGGGGGTTTTCCCCCCCGAGCAGATGCTGCCTGAGCCTCCCACCATCCTGAGCCCCGACAGCATCCACCGGCGTGTCCGGAGAGCTGGGACCTGGCACGGGGAAAAGGGAAGGTGCTTCTCACAGGCCAAGCCTCAACGCCCCAGTGACACATCCTTGCCGCGGGAGCTGGGACCGGGAGGCTCTGTCCTGCGGAGCATCCTCTGCTGATGGGGCTCCCCAGGAGGTCTGGGGGTGCGAGGGCTGCACGGGGTGGGATGTGTGGGACCGGGGTCCCGGGGGAGCTACGCACCCTCGCCCAAAGGCCGTCTTGAGTGGGCAGCGGGTAAAGGGCAGCGCTGTGCCGAAACGCTGCGGGGCTTGGCATTTTGATTGACTTTTTGGGAAAGTGCTTGGTTTCTGGGTTTCTGGGGAGGTGCTGCCAAGCAGCAGCCATGTGCGGGAGGAGGTAAGAGAGGCAGGGGCAGGAGGGCAGCGAGGGCAGGGGTTCCCGTGTGCGGGGAACAGCCCTGTGTCCCCAGCTCCCCCAGTCTGTACAAGTGCACACCGGTGGGTACCGGGAGGAAAGGGGCGGAGGGGCTGGTATGTGCTTGGCAGAGATCTGCTCTGGTGCGAGGGCTTTGCTGGGCTCATTTACCTCGGAGATGGGAGGAGAACACCTCAAGCTACTCGCAAGCTATTGCTTGAAGGCCGACCACTGACAATATAATTGCGACGGAGCGCACAGAAGCACACGGCCCTGGCAAGGATCGGTGCTCGGTGCGGGAACCGGCACCCGAGCGGAGCGGGGAGACCTTGCTGCCCGTGGGAACCTCCTGCCCGAGCCCAGGCCTGGAGCAGCAGAGCACGGCAGCTTTTCTCACAGCGTATTTTGATGAAGAAATCTGTACTTGATTGTTTCACTTTGTTTTAAACTTGTGGTTGATATAAACACATTATGGCTTCTGTCTTCTCTCTTCTATGATTGGAACAAGAAACCCCTCAATAAAATGCCTTTTTTTCTTTGAAAGTTGTTTTTACTATTGCCTTTGCCGTATCGATTGCATTACTCATTCCACGTGGTGCTGACATCCTGGGGCCCCAGCGCATTGTCTCCTTGTGAGACAGAGCATCTCGCCACTACTGCTGACGAGGGGTGATGTAAAAGTTTAAATCTTAGATCCACAGTGTTGGAGGCAGAAAAATCTCATGTCAAATTACTGCTGCTGTAGTACAGTATTTTCCCTATGCAGTTGTTCCCCACTAAATATCCCTGTTGTACACCGAGTGGCTGAAGCTCATTTTAGCTTACTCCGAAGCAGAGAAAGGAGAGCAGTGAACCCCTTGTAGCAAACGGTGTTTCTGCAGGAATCACCTTCCCGTTACCTCCTCGAGAGTTGTCCACGGCTGAAGCTGGTCGCAGAGAGAGCGGACATGCTGCCCGGGATCCTCCTGCCCTCTTGGACCAGCCTGTCCTGCTGTCAGCCCCCAGGTTGTTTTGATCAAAGTAATTTACCCACCCACCCACCAGGTGAGGAATGGCCAAGTGGTGAGAACGGGTCCCAGCTGTGGGTGGGAGGTTTGATGGCTTGGGGGAACCAGCAAGTTCCCCCTGTCTGCAGCACTTCGGGCCAGGGACATTGGCTGTGGCAGCGTTGGCACCATGATCAGGTAGGGTTGGTGCTGCGGGTTGGTCGCTCTCCTTTTCCCAGTCCAGAGCTGGTGTCTGGCGTGATTCAAAAGTTGGGGTGAAGGCTGGCTCTTTGCTTTCCTGCTGGGTCTGCTGTAGCACAAACCAAAGGACACCGGGACCAGTCAATGTGTTTACTGAAAATGTACAAACTTGGTTCCTTTATGAGCTTCTAGTGTCATCTGTCTAGAAAAGGGAACTGGCAATTATGGCAGTGCTTTTAGTTCGTGTAAAAAGTTAGACTCGTGGTTGACCGTTGCACGTGGGTGTATTTGCTGTCCTTATATTTACTGTCTGATGAAAAGTCTACTGAAACCTGAAATCCAATAAGTGTAAGTTCTAGGGAAAGTACCTGAGAGGTTGGAGTTGTGCTTGTGTAGGGCTGTATGGAGAAGCAAGCAGACATTTACTGAAATATGAAAGCTGGAGAGGCTGCTTAAACCAGAAACTGTGTGTCTGCTGTCTTAGTGTCCTCCAGGAGCAGAAAAACTGATGTTTGTGCAGTTCATGGGTGCACTTTACACTGTAAATAGCTCAAATGCTGATTGTTGTAAGTTCTAGTTTAAGTTATGAGCATTTGCTGAAATCTTCAGTCTGAGCTAAGACATGCTTTGTTTTGCTGGGAGGTAACCTCCAATTCTGCCTCAGTGGGGGCTGTGGGGTGCTCTGAGAGAAGGGAATGCGGTGTCTGTGGGATGCGATGCTCCCATTGTATTGCCTCCCCCGTGGAAAACTGCTCCTGACTTGGGTGGGGGCTGCAGCAGTGATTCTGGGAGGACAAGGACGCTGGGGTTTCCTAGCAGCCTGGGCTTGTCTGAAGTATTAATCTTGCATAAAATAAAATATCATCCTTTTGTGACTCAATTTATCCTTCCAATAATGTTTATCTTGTTTGCTCCAGCATTCCTTCTGTTGAGTACAGCCTGTTTAATTGAGTTTCTGGCCTCCAGTTTGTAGTTAAGCTATAAACAAATAGAGTTTTCTCTCATGCTATACCAAAGTAATCTTCTATCCCTCAATTAATTTTTTACGTCGCTGGCAATTCGTGTTCTGCTGTGACCCCTGCTGGGAAACGCGACTCTGGGAAGAGCAGTTGAGCAATTGGGGAGGGTTTCTCCTGGAGAAGAGCAGATTCCAGCCTGGTGTGTCTGACCCATACGAATGTAGGGTTCCATTCATATCGTATAGGAGGAGGGGGTGATGTGCCCCGGCTTCTCTGGGCACCCGGGGACAGTGTCTGGAAGGGAAGGTGTCCCTTCCAGCTGGCTGGTCCCTCCGGGCAGGGCCGAGCAGTAGCTCCCCTCGCAGCCCCCTGCCCGTGGGGGTCCCCAGCCTGTGCCTGGGCACACACCAGTGCCATAAACTGCTGACTCTCCACGCTCCTGACCAAGGATCTAACAACCCCCAGGAGTGGCAGGAGCTCCTGCAGATCGTTACACAAACAGGGAAGATGTCTATGCTCTAATGTGGAGATAAACCCCTGCAAAGCAAGGGGTGTTTTTCCGCCTGTGGCCACGTGAAGCACCGGCCAGGAGAGACGTACAGCGTGGGAGCTGGGAGTTGTATCGTCCCGAGATGATGAACAGAGCAGGAAGCAGGAGAGAAATGGTTCCTTTCTTTTCAGACACTTTTGTGGAAAAAAAGATCCATCAAGAAAGGATGGACGCAAAGGTCCCACCTCTGGGTGGGGTGGTGAGGGGCTGCCGGGTGAGCAGGGACGTCTCTTCTGAAATGTTCTCCAAAGCTACAGGGAAATGCTCCTTTCCCTCCCCAGCCCCCGGAGTGTGGCAGAGAAAACCCCCCCACTGTGTTTCAGTGGCTGCTCCTGCTTTTTCTCCGAATCATGTCGGGTGACCCTTAAAAACGACGTGCATGCACGTGTAATTAAAGCCAATCTCCACCCCGAGTTGTCTTTGGAAACCGTTGTTCCCTGACGCAGAGGCTCTTTTTTCCATCCCAGCCAAGCCCCACACATGCCGCAGCGGCGCCGACACAGGGAGATCAAGTGGGGGGGAAAAGTCTTCCAGCATCTTTAGCAAGAGCTTTTAAAATCTGTTTTGTGAGGGAACAGACACTTTTTTTTATTACTGCTTCTTCCCCAGCTAATCCCGTCTGAGCCCCTGAGCGCGCTGCCCGTTGGCAAAGCTGCTCCCTTTTGATGGTCCATAGGTGTCCAAGTCACGCTCCAGTGTCCCTCTTGGCCAGGGTTTGGGGCTGGGACTCTGCCCCGTGCGGCTCTTCGCCCGCGTCCCAGGGACCCGCGTGTGGGGTCTGGGGGCTCTGCAGCCCATGGATTCCCCAAGCAGTGCTGCATCCCGGGGGGGCCGGAGGGGAGGGAATGCAGATCAACCTGCCAGGGTGGCCGGCCGCGCCGTGGAAACCTCCCAGCCTCTGGAAAATGAGGGCTTTGTTTCAAGACCTTCCCGGCGGAGGCTGGAATCCCGGCTGGACCGGCATCCCGCCGCAGGAACGCTGCCTGTATGGCGAGAGGGGGGGGTCTGCTTTCCCCTGCCATCAACGCAGGACGTGCCAGGGACCGTGAGCGCCGGGGGGTCCTGGCCCTGCTCCTCAGGGTGCATCCGAGTGATGGATCTGTCTCACCGGCGCGGGGGCACCGCCGGCTTCGCTCGCGGCCGGCCAAGAGCCCGGGAGCCGCCAGCAACGGGCAAACAGTCCCGCTTTTCTGCAGAAATGTGCAC
The DNA here is from genome assembly GCA_013399435.1 of Arenaria interpres. Taxonomy (NCBI): domain Eukaryota; kingdom Metazoa; phylum Chordata; class Aves; order Charadriiformes; family Scolopacidae; genus Arenaria; species Arenaria interpres. Next base: position 186,626 of record VXAK01024433.1, read on the forward strand.
AGCCTGGAAATTCCCCGCTGTCTGTAACGTTTTCCCTTTAGAGACAAAGAGGAGACGTTTGCCAAGGCGCTGCTCTAGCAGGGAGGCGGAGGGAGGCCGGGATGTGGCTGGAGGGAGCCGTACCTGAGGGCAGCCGTGCGGGCTGGGGCTGCTCCCTCTCCTGGGGACCCCCCTGCTCCTGGAGGCGCAGGGAACGGCTCCATTCGAGACCCTGAGTGGCTGCTTTGCGTGCGTCAGACCCAACTGGCAACAGAAAGGTCTCTTGGGGGCAACAGAAAGCAGCATCTGATGGTGGGGTGGGTGGCACGTGGGCGCACACGGTGTTTGTGGGTGTGCTCTGCCTTCATCCCACGCGTACCCGAAAAGATGCTCTCGCCCGCCTGTCCCGCTGCGTTTGTGAGATCTTGTGATTGCAGAGAGCGATACCCTCAAGCAACGCGGGCAAAAAAGGAAGGGGCTGTTTCGTGACCCGCTTCCCGCTGCGGCCGAGGCAGGGACCGCACGCCGGGTTGCAGACCAGCCTCCCTCCCGCGGCTGTTCTCGGCGCCAGGCCTGGCCGTGCTTTGGAGGACGGAGCCGCTGACCTCGTTGCCGTACAAATCCAAGTTGACGGGTTTTTATGGGCAGGCTGGGCTGCTCTCAGACTGCAGCTCCTCTTCTGGGCAGGGGCACGTGCCACAGAGCAGACACTGGAAGGTCGCTTTGTGCCACCACGGGGTGTTCCACAAGCAGCAACAGGGCAGAGATGACAAAACCAGATCTGATTTTTCTGGGCGCTCCTGTGTGTGTTGGGGTCCGGTGCCGCTGCTGAGCGGGTGCTCCCTGTGCTCCTCCGAAGCCATCGCCACAAACCCTAAATGTGAGTGTTCAGTTAGTAAAACTGTTCTGCGTTTCTCTGCTTGGTTCATCCAGGGGCACGTTACTCTATCAGCAACCTCCGCTTTTGCAGTTCGTTACCTCAATCTGACTTTCTCCAAACTCTTGCGTTATTCATGTGGCTGAGAGATTAATTTACTAGGAGGTGTAGTGTTGCGTATAAATAAATTATAGCCCCAGAAGGATGGTGGAGGCTGAGTATCTCTGCTGTTCCTTGAAAAGAAATGAAGAGATTGGGGCATTTGTCTTTGGCAGGGTAGTGAGCACACGCACGGTCTCTCGTGCCCGGTTCTCAGAACTGCGTTAAACACCACAAATAACGAACTGCAGCCCCTTCAGGCAAATGCAAATGTGATGCCTTTAAACCAGTCATCCTCAAGGGTGGGACAGTCCCCCTAGTTATTGTACGGAAGGGTAGATCACTGATTCGGAGAGGGCTGAGCTTGTTTGTGGGAGCTCCCAGGTAATTTAGCGAGAGGTTGTGTGATGGCAGTGGCTGAGCTGTCCTTGCCAAGCTGGTGGGGGTCCCCTGTCCAGTCGATGGCTGTGAGCTGAGCACCCCATTTCTGTTCCACGATGGGTAGGATTTCCTCATCCCCCTGGAGACCCTCGTTCCCTCCCTCAAATAGGGACTGGTGACCTGTGCAGGGGCCAACACGGGTCTAATGACCGTGGTCCCAGCCCGGGATGGGGAGAACTGTGGGCTGTGGTGGCCCCGCTCCATCGGGCTGGCACGCTGCGGCCGCAGGCAGGAGGATCAGCCTGTTTAAAGCTGAATGTTGAATGGTCTTAGTAAAATGTTAATATCAGCCTAAATGTTTATAAAAGTCCCTCCCCTTGAATTAATGCTTGCCGGAGAGCTGAGGCATAATTACGGGTGATACTACTTTAATAATTAAACATTGTGCTACCCAGCTGAATTGGTGTAGCCTCTAACCGCCTGCTTCAGAGTGTTTACAGTTTCTTCACCATTTCGTATTCTTTCCTCTCGCTCGCCCTAAATGTTTATTTAATAATCCTGGAAGACCTTTTAAGCTTCCTGGGTTTAATGTTTGCTAAACACCCTGTCACTTCCACTTCTATTGACAATTCCGGGCTGCTGCGGGACAGCCGGGCTCTGTGCTCTCCCGGCAGCGGGACGGGGCAGCTCCAGCCCCGCATCTCTGTCCCCGGAGCCGGGTCCTTCACCGGGCACGGAGCTAACAGGGATGCTCGGAGCAGCCAGACCCACCGGGGTCGGTGGCGCCTGTGACAAGGGACCCGTTGGTACCCGCTGGGCTGGGGCAGGGGCACCGGGGGGGTCCCAGGGCAGGGGGAGCCGGGGTGAGTGGCTGCACCCTCCTGGTTGCTTTTTGCCTGGTTTCACACACGCTGACGCAGACATCCGAAAGCCGATATTGCGCCGGCAGAGTGCGTGGAGAGCGGAGGTGAGGACTTGTCAGCTGGATAATCTCCTCTTCGTGGCGCATTACCCCCCTCTCTGAGCTCTCCCTGGGCTCTGCCAGTATTAGTTTCAGCAAATTCATTTTCCTTCACAAAAGCTTTTGGTTACTTTGGGATTAGGGACTGTTTAGAGTTCATTGTTTTCCCGAGCTGCCTTGTTTTGCTGTAATGCTTAGAGGCCCGGGCTGCTGGAACTTAATCTCCCTTCTCCTCCAGCAGTCTTGTTCTGTGAAAATCTGTTCTCTGCTTTAGTGCAAATTGTTGATGGGAGATAGCAGCGGGTCTTTCTGCTTCTATTTAACGTGTCAGCAGAGAAAGACATCTGCTTGCAATTATGGGCACGGCCTCGCTGAAGGATTGGCGTGGTAGATTTTATAAGATAATTGGAAATCTTTATCAATTCATAATTCCTTGTGTCATACAAAGGAATATATTTCATTTAAAATATTCATTTTTTTTTATTTTACAAAATTAAAGGATAAGCCATGAGATTGATATCAAGGGAAAATGCCTTGTGCTCGGTGCAGAGCAAGTCCTGGGTTTCCCACACAAAAGCCTCTGAGCGAGGGTCGGTTTGGGGAGCAGGAAGGCTCTGAGGCTGTTCCCTCACTGCCTTCTGCGACCCGCCTGGAGAGGCAAACCCTTGTGGAAAAGATTTGCTGGTGGCTTTACAGCATGGTCCGAAACAGGAAAATTGTCCCCAACGTGGCTCTCGATGCATCCGAATCTCTCAGGGTGGCTGTGGGCAAGCTGCTGTGGACCAGCAACTCTCCTGGGCTGGGGGGGCAGCCCCTGCAGCTCCCAGCACACCCTCGGCGGCTGCGGGACCAAAATGCTCTGTTCTGGCTTTTCCCAGGCCCAGAGTAATCGGTGCTGGTGGAAATGATCGATGTGAGGGGCTCCCACCCTGCCCGAGGGGAGCTCGGGGGGACTCGAGGTGCTGGGACAGGCTTGTGGTCACAGCTCAGGGGGGACTTGAGGTGCTGGGACAGGCTTGTGGCCACAGTTCAGGCTACCCAGCAGCGCTGGAGGGTTCCCCCCCACTCCTGGCTCCCTCCATCCTTCACGTGGGGTGGAGGGAGCTGGTGGGAGCCTCCTGCCTGGGGCGCAGGGAAGGGGCTGCTCCGCTCCCCCGTCTCCCCTCCAAGGCTGCTCCTGGCAGCCGCTGTCAGTGCAGCTATTCTTGGCCTTCCTCAGCCCATTCGTCAGCCCTCCGGGAGTCTGCTGTAATCTCCTCTGTGATTAAGGGTCCCGGAGCATGTTCAACATCATTAAAGAAACAAGAAAATAATAATAATAACGATCTGTGCTCAGGAATGCTCCCGAGTGGAGTCAGAATTGCATTCAATGCCTTTCGGCTAAGAAAGATGTTCATGTTTCAGCCGTAGCAGATTAACAGGGGCCGCATCCCTGCTCCCAGAGCTTTCTGTGCGCTCTCCTCCCGGCAGCTCCTCTTCCCCACCCAGCTCTCCTCGGCTGGGACGTGGATGCTCATCCTTGGGGAGGGGTTGGAGGGGTGCATCTGACCGCAGGGACGGTGGGTCTTTTCTGTGAACGCAGGGCAGGCACAGACGCCTCTTGTCAGGGGAGGTCGCGAGATCTGGGTCCCCGCAGCCGGTCTCCTTGCGGATACGGAGACGCGCTGGCTGTGAGCAGGGAGATAACGAACACGGGGCTGAGACCGGCACACGTGTGTGTGTGTGAGCACACACAGGCTGTCACTAGCTCCTGACTGTCACCCAGCCCGGGAAAAACCCGCAAAGCAGCGTGTGATTCAGACAGACTTGAGAACAAAACAAAGAAATGAGAAGGGTGGAAAATCCTGGGCTAATTGCTAAAATGCTGTGAATTTCTGGGCGTTGCTGAAACAACCGCATCTTCGCCAAGGCAGGGAGAAGCCGTATGGCAGGTGGTGCAGGCAGAGTCCTGGTCCTCGTCCCACGGCAGGAGACGGCAGCCGTTCACCGGGGCTCCCGTCACTGGTGCTCCCGGGTGTGTGCTGGGGGCTGCCGGGCTCCCCGGGCTGGGGGTGGGCTTGCTCCTCGTGGGGGAGGAACAGTCTGGTTCCATTTTAAGCCCCCAGATGTTGGTCGTGTTACCAGCATTTCTTTTTGCTGAAGCAAATTCAAAACATCTATTCTTCTTTGAGTTCTCAGACACGAGACGTGGGGAAGTTCACTTCTGTGCAGCTTCCAGCCCAAAACACGGGCCAGGGCTGACCCGGGGGGATGTGCTGGGTCCCCCTGTTGTGGGGCAGACCCCTCTGTCTGTGGGTCCAGATGCCTCTGGGATGGGGTAGGCAGCCCGGGATGCACCAAGAGGTCTCCTGGGGAGACAAGCTCTGGTTGGTTCTTACCCCTGCACCCTGTCTGTGAAGGACAGACAGACAGAGGTGCCCCTGGTGCTGCCACAATGCCCGTGGGGCTGCCAGCCTGTCCTTGGAACTTGGCTTGCAGGTAGAGGCCCGGCTGTATCTGGGGGTGTTCCCGTGCTTCAGGGTCTCCCCGTTCTCCCCATCCTCCAGCTGCCCCCCCTGGAGCGGGGTGAGATGCTCTGTGTGGTGGGACGGCTGCCCCATCAACGTGGTCCACTGTCACCAGCGGTGCTGCTCCTGGGGGAATTCAGCCTGGTCTCAGTGGCACAGAGAGGGAAAATGTGCCAAGAGCTCTGGGCTCTGCATCTTTTTGGGATGCTGGGGACATTGGTGGCCACATGGGTGAGGGAGAAGCTTGCGGGGCCACCTTTGCCCTGGGCTGGTAGTCACTGCTGGGACTGGCTGCCAACGTCCTCCTTAATCAGCTCAGATTTGGGGGTGGGAGAAGCAACTTCTACATTATAGTGTGAGGTGTGACTCTTTTTCCTGAACCAAGGCTTCCCGAGCTGTTTGATCTTGATGCCACCAACACGGCGCTGGAGCACTCCCGTTTCTTGCTGCTGAGCTGAAGAGTCCCTGAAAAGCAGAGCAGGTTTGATGTCCAAAGGGAGGGTGAGCTCTCTCCTGTGGCACTTACGTGCAGCTGGCAGGGCTTCCTTCAGGGCACGGAGCAGCCAGGTTTGGGCAGACTTTCATTTTTTAGTGTTTAAAAGACAGGAGGAGTGGCAGCAGAAGCGGGCAGGTCCTTGCAGATCTCAGCCCCTCGCCTGCTCCCGGGTGCTTTGCTGGGGCCCCGCTGGGTCAGTGGCTCCAGAGCTGGTCTTTTCATCCTGGAAAGGTGAAAAAATGGGGCTGTGTGGTTTTTGGGTGCACGGCGCCCTCCGATTTTCCCCTGTCAGACCAGGGCCGGGGTGTCTGTCTGTCCCACAGGGACGAGCGGGAGGCTGGGGATGATGTGCCCAGGGAAGGTGTGGCTAGCAGCCTGGCTAGTGGTCTTCTGCTGATTGGGAGCATTAGATTATGCAGGGTTGAGTCTGATTTCTTCCCCCCCTCGGATTTTTAGTAGCTGACAGTTGTTACCAGCGTGAGGTACTAACTTTTTATTTTGAACGCATGAGTTCAGGCTCGTTAATCACTTCCAAATGCCCTCCTCTAAAGGCTATATTGTTTCAGCATTCAGCCACTAATTTTTTGAAATCTCTGAAATAAGACTCTGCTCTTGAACATGTGCTGGAGAGTCGTTCCTTTCCGCTGTATTTTAAAAATATACATGTGGTTTAATTCAACCAGAGGGCTGGAGGGGACAT
>VXAK01024433.1:192711-206835 GCA_013399435.1 Arenaria interpres
CACCACCCCCTCTCTTTCTTTAGAGCTGTATCTGCCAAACCGCCCGGCTTTGTGCCAGCAGCAGCCCCTTGGATGATCCCAAATGCATCTGGGGGTAAAACAGTGTGTTTCTGGGGAAGCCCAGCATCGCTGCAGACCTTGAGGTGCCTGGGGGCTGCTGCTACTCGCCCGCTGGCCGAGGACAACTGCCACCAGCTCTGTGTTGTGGGTACCAAAGGGAGACAAAGCGCAGAGTCTCTGGACATGGTAGGGTTTCCAGCAGCTTGGGAACACGTCCCACCTTGCCGCCTGTCTGCTGGAACAGCCCCGGAGCCGAGCTCCCCTCGTATCCCCTGGGATCTCTGTCCCTCTTGTGCAGGGACGAAGCTGATGGGAGAAAAGACTGAACTCAAGGGCTTCGTGGTGTGGCTGCAGGCTGCTGGGTTTGGAAAGGCAGCACCTTCTGCAAAACTAGAGGAGAAATGGCAGGGCTTTTCTGTGAACGCTCCCGGCAGTCACTGGAAATCCACTGACGTGTCAAAGCAATGGCATATGATGATTCAAAAATGTGAAATGCAGGGAGAAGTCCCGCCAGGCCTAAAACTCTCCAGGAACTTGGTTATGTCTGGGCTTGGGGATCCCAAGGAAACATTTATTTCTGTGACTAAGCTCGTGTTTCTGTGCCCCTGCTTTGGGTAGGACTCTTGAGAAGGTCTGGGTGCTCCCTGTGCTCTGGCAGATACGGGAGCTGCTTTAAACGCAGCCATCACTCAGAGACCCCTGGCTCTGAGCAGAAAGAGACACTTCTAAATTATGACCACTTGAGTTGTAAAGAAGAATGGGGTGCGGGGAGGGGGAGATGGGTGCAGCTGTGGGTGCAGGATCGGTGGAAATGGCAGGGGAGGGGGGAGCATGATGCCAATGCCGGGTGAGGACCGAGCCGGGGCCGTGCTCTGCCTGGGCCACTGGTGGCCATGGCTGGGCTGTCCCTGGCCATGCAGCCCAGCTCCCTCCAGCGTGGCCACTGCCTGCAGGCACCTGAGCCACATGCCCAGCGTGGGGAGGGGGCCGCCATGGTGTCTGGGCTGAGCCGGGTCTCTTGTGCCTCCGACCACAGCCTGAACCACAAAACCCTCTCTCCTCTGCTGGGGAATTGCTGCTGGTGGAAACCCTTTTCCGTCTGAAGTTCTTGGAAGCTCTTGAGTGTGTCTGGGGCTGTTATGTCCCTGTGGTTTTGTTAATATTATAAATACATGTTGTAAGTGAACATGAAAGAATTCGTGCTGACCAAGGGTTGCTTTACTAGAGGGAATGAACGAGGAGGGGCTAATTCCTGCCGGGCCCCGTCCCTTACATCATGTTGTCCTCCGATGGCCCTCGTGTCCTGCAGGTCCTGGGATGTTCCCTGCAGGTCCTGGGATGTTCCCTGCAGACCGGCCATCATGGTGGGACTCGCTCCCTGCCCACCTCCAGCCCCAAGCTGTCCCTGGGGAAGGCATTAAATGGGCAACTGGGTTCCTACACACTGATGTGAGTCTCGGGGGTAGCTGAAGCCTCGGCTCTGAGCTGGGCATGCAGCTCGGCATGGCCTCGTGTAGAACAGCAACACAAGGACCCGTCACACGCCGTCTCTGAGAGAGCCTGACACGCTATTCGCACAGATCATTAAACAGCCTGAGGGCTGGGACCTAAATAGCACGTTATCGCCCTGTTGGAAACGTGTGATGTCTTTCCAAAATGCCCAGTTTATGTTTCCCTGTAAAATTGCCTTCTGGGCTTAAACATCTCTGTCCCTCTGGACCAGCCAGTTTCATGCAGATTCCTCCGAGCTCTCTGCCGTTAGCGGAGTCAGAAAGGCTTCCCTTCAGGTACTCGGCATCAAGCGTGTCCTCGTGAGCAGCCCTTTCCCAATCCCTCAGGAACACACACAGGTTTGTAGGCTGAAAGGGAAGTCAGGAGGGAGTCAGCCCTAACCCAGGATACAGCCCAGCCCTTCCAATTTTTGTGCTTTCCTGGCAAACTCTCTGGCTTTGCTTGGCTTGCAGTGGATGCAAATGTCATTGTTTATCTCAATGGGAGGTTAAACACGAAAGAACTGGTTTAATGCATTTTGCTGTGGCTGCCTGGGCTGGTGCGTTGAGCAGAAAATGTGTTGTCCCCAAGTTGGTACCTCGTCCCGTGGAGCAAACTGGGCTCAGCTCAGGGTTGATGGTGGTTGGCCCGAGGAAGAGACTTCTCAAGCCCTGGGTTTTCCTCGGTAAATGTCTGAGCTGTGCTTGCTTTTCTCACGTACTGGAGATGTGAAGGTGCTGGGGCTATGAGCCCAGATGCCTGCGTGCTCTCCACTCCCTGTGCCCTCCTGAAGGCAGCCCTTGTGGGAGGATGCTCCGTTGCCAGCGGCTGAGCTCAGGGCAGGGATCTGCTGCAGGGGAAGATGCAGAGGGAGATGCCAGATGGCTGGATGTACCCTCGACTGGGCAGCTGGTGGCACTCTGGCAGCCTTTCCTGGAGCACATATGTGGCTGTGTTGTTGTCACCCTCTCCAGTTTGGTCAGGAGACTCCCAGAGCCTCAGCTGCTGAAGGCATCTGGTGCAGAAAGTCCTCGTTTGCTCTGTTTCCTAGAGGACGAAATTTCTCCTCCAGCAGGAGGGCTTGGAAAGCTGAACAAAGTCACTCAAAGGTTAAAAGGCAAGTAATGAATTTAAAACATAGAGGATTCGAGGTGTTAAATCAGGTTTTTTTGAGTCTGGAGATGCTGTTTTGTGCCCTCTAAGCACCTGGATTCAACATACGTGACTAAGCAGGGACAGAGATGATCCCAGAAAAGCAGTTTAATGGCTTGAGTACCTGCTGCCAGTGGACTATGCTGTTTTGTGGTGGTTTGGATTTTTTTTGTGTTGCAGGAGATTCACATGAGTCCCCCCCCCTCAAAGGTAACTCAAGCAGAGGACAGAGGAGCTTTTGAGCAGAGTTTTGTGCAGTCGCTCTCATTATGATCAGATCCGGGAGCCAGAATCCACAAATTCCCGCTAGCTTTAACCAGAGGAACAATAAACAAGGGGATTAATTGGTCCGATGTGGGGACAGCGAGCCAGGCCCCGCGTTTCTTGGGGAGCTGTGGGGCAGGAGGCGGCTGGGAGGAGGTCTCGGCTCTGACCGCGGCGGTGAAACTGCGGAGAAGCAGCTTGTGCTTCGCTGGGAGGGAGCGGGGGGGGGACACGGGGACGATGCTCCGCCGCGGGAGGCGGCTGCCATCTCACGGTGGCGGAGGGGAACGGGCCGGGGGCCCGGGAGCAGCAGCATCCTCCCCCCCCCGGGAGCAGCAGCATCTCCCCCCGGGAGCATCTTCCCTCCCGGGTGCTTTGCTCTGGCTCGACAGCCGCCCCTCTGTTTTCTCTTCGGTGCCTCTCGCCAGCGGCGGATGGACCCCCCTGAGCATCCTCCGGGACCGCGCTCTCTCTGTCCCCTGCTGCTGTCACCGCTTTTAACCAAAAAGGCACTTTCTGCAGTAGACGGAGAGCCAGAACGGCGGCTCCAAGCACAAGCACAGAGGGTGCTGCCCTGAGCCCCAAGTTCTGCGTTAACGGTTGCTGTGTCCCTCAAGGATGGAGATGTTCCCCACGGTGCATCAGGGGGTGGTCGCAGAGGTGACTCCCAGTGGGTCTCCAAGGAGGAGGGGGCTCGGCTGCCCGGCGTCGTTTAGTTGAACTTCTAAACGGCTCAGCAGCAACAATCAGGATTTATACCATGCAATTTCAAGTCAGTTGAAGGGTTAATACAAAAATCTCCTCCATATCCATTCTGCAAAATGACCTCTGCAGGGCCCTCCCAGCGATGCAGCTATCTTGTCTCCATGCCGGAGGAGACAGTACTTATCCTGAGCCTGACAGTTTGCTGCTGTCTCCAGGCCCTTCCTCGGCAGCTGGTTTTCATTACCGTCACTCTGTGGTACCTCACCTGCTCTTGCAGACTTGGCACCAGAAGCTACGGAGAGATTGGAGGAGTGTCACATGGTGTCCCCACCAGGCTGGACAGGAGTTATTGCACGGGAATGTCAGCATGGGAGGCTCCTCCTGACACGGCTCCTCTGTGCGTTGCTCCGGCTTATGCCAGGTCTAGATTTGGCCCTGGGAATGGGAAGCATCTGCAGGAAATGCTCTTTTTCCCTTCCTGCAGCACCAGAAGGGCACGGGGCTGTGCGGTTCATTTCTGTGGATTTTAGAGCTGGTTTGTGCAGGGCTGTGGACTCTGCTCGCTCCGAAGCGGGGAGAGGGGCTGATGGACATCCGCAGCTCCTTCCCCCCGTCCTGCTTTGCCATGTGGCTTTCGGGAGCAGGGGCTCAAAATAAGCTCCAGCCTGGAGGAGAGGGCGCTTCACGGAGCAGTGCCAGGCAATCCAGGTCCCCTGCTCGGGGGCGTCCCTGGGGACCCGGGGATCAGCCTTTTCTGTGGTGCCAGAGCCCTTCCCAGTGACGGTGCGGTGCTGCAGCCCCCGCTGAGGTCAGACCCACCTGGGAAAGTGGGGGACGTGGGGCAGTGCTCAGAAGGCAAAGCTGCCTGTGGCCCATTTTCCAGGCCCGGAGGCCGCTTATTTCCCACGGGAGAGGTGCAGTCCAGGACCCTGCTCCTTCCTCCCCGCCTGGATGCTGGAGCTGCTGACCAGGGCACGTGGAGCATCCTCCCTGGTCCCCGCTGCGGAGACGCACAAGTGCTGTGTGTGCAGGGCAGGGGCACCGTGTCTGCGAGCACCTTTCAGCATGTGTGTTTACACCAACCTGTCAGTTAATAACGGCCTTGAAATAAAGCAAAAGCATCCCAAGGAGAGGAAGGGAAGGACCGATCCAGTGAAGCTCGTGTTGGTTCCACTCCCTGGAAAAGAAACAAAGCCCCAAGCTGCAACCAGCGCTCTCGGTGACAGAATCCAGATCGCGTTTGTTTGGGAGCAGAAAACACACTGACAGGTTAAAACAAATATTACAAGAAGGAAACTACTCATCACAGACTCTCAGGCTGCTGTGGGTCTCTTCCCACTGGTGAGAGCATCTTTCTTTGCTGGAGCCCCAGCCTGGAGCAAGCACCTCTTTCCGGGACACCTCTTCCATGTGTTGCAGGGTCAGTGTGGGCTGAGTATTTCCCAGCTGCGTGTGATCTGGCCTGAGCAGCCTCAGCCGCATCCTCTGAGCTCTGTCCCAGGGCTGCTTCTCTGGTCTTCATCGTTACAAGTGCTGCCAGCCTCAGCTCTGGTCTGCCTGCAAAAGAAGAGTCATTGATGTGTGTCTCCAGTCGAACTTGGCTTTTTAGCTGCAGAGAGCAGCAAGTGAAGTGGTTTTCCCACACCCGTGCCCAGGGGCTGGAGCTGGAAAGGGCTCTGCTGCCCGAGTCAAAGCTGGGTGCAAGCTGAGGGAAAACAGATGGTTTTCAAGATCGAGCCCATCATATGAATGAGAACCAAACTGCTGATGGATGGGGCAGTGTTTAGCTCGGGCACGGAGCCAAGTGTGATGCTGTCCTTCCCAAACTGTAGGGTTGCTGATGGCTGAGACCACAAACCCTTGTTGAGCTCCAGAAGAGCCTGGCTGTAGACAGAGCCCCGCCAAGCTGGACAACGTGCTGTGCCTTTGCATTTCAGCTCTGCTGCAGCATCCTCGCACAGTATAGGCATTTAACGTGTATTTACATAGTTGTTGAGTGGTGGCAGCTGGTGCTGGCCCATTTGAGGGTGGCTTTAGCTGCCCAGTTATGGCACCATGGCTCAGAGCTGGTTGCTACACTCTGTGGGGTGTCCTCCCCAAAAAAAAGCCTGGGTTATGGGTCCACCGTGAGCTCTCGGTAGCAGCACTGGGTAGTTTGATGGCAGCAGAAAGAGACCCCCCTGGAGTCTTACGAGCAGCAGGGTCTTTGTTGCACCAAGACCCTGGCTCCTACTGTGGCCTTGAGGAACAGGGAAGCTGTCTCTGCTTGGGTGAACCCCAGACGTTGCCCCCACGCAGCGACGGATCCTCCCGCGTTGCTGCGGGAAGGTGCAGGCACAGGAGAGCCATTCCAAGGAGAGAAGAGTAATGGTTTAATCCAGCGCAGAGTCTGGCTGTTTGCCCACATGCCCAAGCAATTAGCGGGCACAGGGCTGTCTCCAGCACATCCCTGGCTGTGGCAGAGCACGCGGGAGTGACGCAGCCAGAGTGATCAGCTTCACTAGTTAGAGTGAAGTAGTGAAATATTTACTAAGGTGAAACAGTGATTTAACAAAATCACTGTAAGTGCGATAAAACCAGTAGTAAATGCGATAGCGTTTTACAAGATTCGATGTCAAGGCACACTCTATTATTTACTGCAGAGAGGACAGGGTCAGACAAGCTGTCAGGGAGACCCTCCCATTGAGTCATGAGGTTCAGAAAGGACCCCCTTGCTTTCTAAACTCCTTCTCAGAGAGGAGTCTGGGTGCGGCTGGATCCAATCCTGGTCCCAGACTTGGTCAATGGTTTATGCCTAAAGGATTATATCTGCACAATCAATCCTTTACATTACTTAGCTAAGATTTCAAAGTTTAGCACGCTATTAGTCACTTACCAAGAATCTGTTGCGGCAAGGAATCTCTCAACCTCGAGGAGTAGAACCTTAAGCGAGCGTCCTCACAAAAGGGGAGGTCCTGGCGTGCAGCCCGCTGCCGTACAGGAGAGCTCCAAGGGCTCTGGGGCTGTCCACTATTGATACAGTGAGATAATTGACCCATAGTCATATTTTCATGGCAACAAAATTTCTAGGTCCCCACTCCAGACAGTATTTTGACTCTGTTGCCTGCCATCCCCCAAAGACCGGGTGCAAGTTATCACAGATGCTGTTGTGATGGCCGTGGTGGCCAAGGCCTGAGCAGGAGCCGGGGCTGGTCGGGGAGGGGGAAAGCAAAACAGGGAGAGTACACTGTCACAGGGAGACACGGGATGTTGATGGGGAGGGAGGTGCCTGAACGCCGCTGGTATAACTCATGTGTGAGCGCAAAAGGGAATCGCAGCAGGTCACAGCGGGTCTGGCAGCTACAGGAGTGGAAGTGGAAGCTTTGGGCTGGAAGGGCTCAGGAGTGAGGCAGAGATGGATGGAACCGGGGCAAGTGGAGGACAGCACCCTGCCGTCTGCCAGGCCTCTGCCCCGGGAGCCCCCCGGTGCCTGTTGGCAGCCCCTGATCCATCACCCCATCTCTGTTTGCTCGCCAGCAGCCGAGGGGCTGTGGAGGTGCAGGGCTCTCGCCTCCTGCAAGAGCCTTTCCCTCTGCGTGGGCCAGCAACAGAGGCTGTGCCTTGCCCTGGGCAGCCAGCCCGGTGGCGGTGGTGGCCATCTCTGCTGAAGATCCTGAATTTGGAGCCCTGAGCCTGTGCGCCCTGGGAAAACACAACCCCCGCGAGGCCTGGGGCTGGTGATGGGGTTGGGGTTTGACGTGGGGGCAGAAAAGCCGCCCCGTGGCTGCGTGTGACCGTCCCCTGGGGTGGCAGAGACTCGGCTCGGGCGGCGAGGCTGCGGCGTGGGGCCAGGGCTTGTGCTCGCTCAGCGGTGCGCTTCACCCCCCCCTCCCCGTCTCTGAAAATGTGTAAGAGGAAATTGGATTTAAAATTGTTCTGCCTGGCTCCCGGGAGAAGCTCAGGAGTGGCCCAGGGAAGGGTCACTCATCACCAGCTCATTAAAGGCAGAAACCCAAGACCCCGGGGAGCGCGGTGCTCTGAGACAGCCCTCTGCAACGGGTCATCGGCAAAACCCCACCGCAGATGCGGTTTGGCAGTTGTGAATGCACATTGTGCTCTGCCCTGAAGCCATGTCCAAATGAGGACATTTCTATTATTTTTAGCATTACTGACAAAGTATCCCCTATTCTCCTCCTGTAGGACCAAATCCGAGGAGGTATTTACTTTTGGAGATGGAAACGCTTTGTTTCTGTAAGGTCTCTTGGTAGAGTTGTGTTGTGTTTTCATTTGCATTTTTCATGTATAACTGCTTATGTGAGTCATATAGAGAAAATGGGCTTTGTGCTTGAGACTGTGCATGGCCTGGGGGGAGGAATGTCCCCCACCGCTCTCACTGTGCCCTGGGTGGGATCGGAGCAGGATCTCTGGCTGCAGCCTGTGCCAGAGGAGCTGTGTCCCGCTGCCCGCTCGGACAGGAGGGATGGACCAGGGAAAACGCAGAGCAGGGACCGGGCAGTTCTTCCCAGGCATCCTCCACCTTCAGGAACGCTGCCCTGGGGAGGCGCCCAGCTGAGGAGTTGCCTCTGGGAAAGGATTTCTTCCTTTCATCGGTGAGCATCTTCCCCTTGCTCTGCCCTTGCGGTGAAGCGGCTTATTTTCCAAAAGGAAGAGAAATCCAGCCATTTGCACCCTCGGAGCCACCCTGCATCCCTTCTCCCCACTGTCCCGATTTGCACATCAATGTCCTCTTCCTTGTGGGGTGAATTCAGAAAAGCCACATTTGCAATTGAATATCCCACTAACATATGGGCAGGCAGTTGATGTCTCAATCCATTTCCAAGGCTCGCTGCTATAAGCACTTAACTTTACCCTTGCCCAGATGTGCGCGCGTTTTATGTGCTGTGCATAAAAAGGCAGAAATTGCACAGGGTGGAACGTGTTGGAATTGGCACTTTGGAAAATGCACACTCTGCTGGAATGTGCTAACATCCAGCTCGCACAGAAGGGCAATTAACTCTATTTATGTTCATGAGACTGAATCTAAAACTGGCTTCAGAAAGCAGCTCACTCGCATTAAAGGGCTTTATAATCATTATGCTAAAGTATTTCTTTTGAAAACATTTTCAGTTTCTTAAACAGTTAGGATATTTATAAAATATGGCATCAATTACTACATATTTCTTTATTCACACTGATTATACAACCTATAATTATACTTAAGCCTCTTATTTGTATACCATGGCAGCATTAAGAAAAGCGCTGTGATTTGTCTGCGTGTTATTCTTTCCAAATAGCAGAGGGCTGTGGCCCCTCCCCTCCTTTAGAGAATTAACGTGGTTGTGTTGCCCAAATACTGTCAGCCAGGTGTCTGCCCCCCCCGGCAGCCCCTCGCAGGACACACGGCCGAGGCCGAGGATTTATTGTGACAGGTAACGCTCGGATTTGTGGTGTTTGGACTCGGAGCGCTGTGTTTGCAGCCAGCGTCTCACAACCATTTACTCACAGGAAAACATTTTCCTGGATGCCTTTTGCTTGCTGTAAAACAACCAGCGTTGGAGTAATTAAACTCCCTCCATCGCTAACGAAGGTGACGCGGACCCTGCTGCCCTTACCCGTGTAGCTGGTGCGGAGCTGGGACCCTGTGTGGTCCCCAAGGACTCTGTCACCGGGCTGTGAGACGGAGTTGGTGGTAGCGTCCTGGCTGCTGAAGTGTTGCTGGTCATTGCTTTGAACCTCCTCGCTGTGAGCGGTGGCAAGTAAAAGCCCTGCTTGAACTGAAAAACTGCTGGTCCCCGCTGCGCAGCGGCGCCGGCCTGGGCTGGAACAGCGCGGTGCCCGTCGTGGCTCCCGTTAACTTCTGCTAGGGTTTCACTCGGTGCTGAAGTCTTACTGCTTGTACGCAATTCCCTTCTTGAAAACCGGTTATTACAGATGAGACAGGTCCCCACCTCCTCCTGAGCTGCCAATGGCACAACTTCTTCTGACATTTGTGGTGACTTGCAGGGACCCAGGGAAAGAGCCGTGTGATGAGGGAGAGGAACCCAAAGCTCTTTCCGTACCGCAGCTTCCCCGTGCCACAGTGGAAAGAGCCCGGTTTGCCGCCATAGACTGAGACTATAAGCCCAAGACCCCCGAAAGACCTGTTTCTGAAGAAAACTCTGGGGCAGAGGGTCCCCAGGACACAGCCTGGCGCGGAGCCCTGCTCCCCGAGGTGGCTCTGGGGACACCTCGCCGAAGCTGGTTGCTGTTGAAGACCAAGGCTTTATGGCTCAGACCGTGTGGTCCTTCCCAGGTGGGACAGAAAGTGTGGGGCAGTGGGGAAAATACTCAGTCAAGGACTGAGAGCATGTATGTCAAAGGAAACCACCTAGAAACGGCGACAAACTTTTTGTGAGAGGTACAAAGAAGCCATCAAGTGAAGGGAAGGTCTGCTACAATAATTATAACGCCTGCCCATGAATTCTAATACTAAATTTGCTGAGGTCCCTAGCTTGTTTCTAGAACTATGGGATCAAGTTGGTATTTAATCGAATGTCGATCAAAGCTCTGTCTGGAATGACTGGAAGGTGAGGCAAGACTCAGGAAACGCTGCCTTTGGTGAGCCCAGAGTATGGGATCAGACCAGAGAGAGGTCTCTGCCCAGATGGACACTGGTGGGAACCTGTCTCTGTAGATGTGCTGCACGCCGTCAGAAGTGCTGTGGTGTATGAGCACATTAATGCCTTTTAAGGGATTTCACCTTTAAGTGAGGGTTGGGGAAAGGATGCAAAGAAATGTCTGCTTGTCCTACTTGAGTTCCCACCAGGTTTCCTATGCACGTGCATGGCACTGTAGGGGTTAAGAGAGCAGAGCACTGAAATTTCAGTGCATAAAGAAACTCCCTCGAAGGGGATGAGGGTGTACGCAGCTTTCCTTTTTACGCTTGACAGATGTGCAACAATAGACAATGAGTCAAAGTGAGGAGCCAGAAAAGACTCAGGAAAAAGCTGCTGAGAATTACTGGTGTGGCCGGGAGAGCAAAGCCTTCCTATAGCCGAGCATTGTTCTCCCGCTTATAAATCTCGGCTGAAATATGAACACCAGGCTTCCAAGGACTTCCCAAAGCTGGAATGTGCATCATCAATAACCAAACCCAACGTACCCCGTGTAAAATCCTATTTATCACCTCTGTGCTGAGGCGTGAAATCCCTGTCCTGCAAGGCTGGGATGACAGACCGACGACTTCCAACCGGTGGTAAACACAGGGTCAAGCGATGAGAAGGGCTGGAGGAGGAGGTTGTGTGCTTTTCTTGGTAGAAGCAATGGCTGGGACACGTGCCTCCAGCTTTCCTGCAGCTCACCAGGGCCCTGACAAGGACATCCTACACAAAGCTGGGACTCAGGGCTTGGTAAAGTTCACTAGATAGCAAGTGTTTTGGGACAGGATTGTCTCGTGTCTGAAAGTACAACTCAGCGTCACCTCTAAACCTTCAGGGGTGGCTCTGCCCTTTGTCTTGGGTGCAAGGAGGAGCTGTGCTCCCCTCCAGTTCTGCTGAGCGCTTCCTTCCTCTCCAGCACAGAGCCAGTGCCTAATCTTGCTGTGAAGGCATCTTTCTCACATCCTTTGACGTGTCGTGTCCATGACACGTGCAGGGTCCCCAGGACAGGGCTGTTTCTGTCCTCCGCCAGGACAATGACATCGTGGGGTGTCTACTTAGATACTGGCGTTTGCTGAGATAAGAAGGGCAGAGAGAAGCACACAAGGTGCTACCCCCAACACAAAGCACGTCCCCCTCGCCTGGCCCGAGGAGGAATTCCCATTTTGTCCCAGCACAGCTCCTGCAGCGCATGACTGGAGGTGACTGGATGATGAACCCCATGGACACGGGTGTTCTCTCTGCCCTTCCCTGGCGCAGGGAGCAGCTCTGTGCCGTGCTCGTGCTCCCCGGTGGCTGCTGGAAGGTTTCAGCCTCGCTCTGTGGCTGTTTGCGGTCGGCGGCACGGTGACCGGTCCCAGGTGGCAGTCTGGAATTCGTTCTGTGCTGGCAAGTTACAGGCTATTGTTTCTCTCCTTGACGGAACGGCTGTGCGAGTCCCAGCACAGCAGGGGCTATGGATTTTCTTGTTCTGTTTACGACTGCAAAGTTTTGCATTGTTTCTGCTGACCTCTGTGCTCGAAATACTTTTCTGCTCATGGGAGAGAATATCCTTCTCCAAATATTTGCGAGATTGAGAAGGCTGCACAATGGGAGAACCGAAACCCAGTTTGTTTGGTTGGTTTTTTTCACCCTACTTTTCTCGAGTTGTCCTTGTGTTCCACTCGGTGATGAAATAGTAAGTCTGACAACGGATGTATCGCAGGAGCAGGCAGATTGGTCCAACCGGGAACTTGAGTCACTTCCAAAATCCCTACGGTGTATTTCCCGAGCCAATTCTGATCCTTGAAGCACCTCTTTCTCTGTGACTACACCTTCCCCGTGGCCCATAGTCATCCTGTCTTACCTGAGTCTTCCCCCGGGTGCCCTTGTACCGCCCTTCTGGCTCCTGCCGTGTGTGTTTGGTACCAGCTGAGACACTCCTGGGGAGGAGAAGGGCATCCCCTGCTCATCTGGGCAGGCAAAGGCCCTTCCCCGTCTGACCAAGGTCCTTGCAACTGCAGGAGCTTGGCTCTAGCTGGGAACCTGGAGGTCCTGCTCTTTGATAAGCATCTCATGATACCCGAACTGTTTCCTCAAAGCGAAAGGGACTTAATGGCAGGATACTTGTATCATTCTTGTGCAAATATCAGATTGCAGCCTAGAAACCAAACTGCCTGCAATTACACCACTGAGTTAAAGGGAAGACAGACGGCAGCACGTAAAATATGAACGAGGTTCATTGTTTGCCTGCAGATATTAAAATTTCTTCAGTGCAGTCTCAGAAAAGCACTGTTGTGTCTTCCAGAGTGGTACGGAATTTGATCTGCTCCTGCCTTCAGCTTTGGGGTAGAGTCCAAAATTAATTCCCGGCGTATCACCTTACTTTAGGAACAAGAGGAGCTTCCTCCTGCAGTACCTGTGCTGAGGAAAGGCGGGTGGGAATGCTCCTGGAGCCGTCTCTCCTGGCCTGGCAGGGTGCTGGCTGCTGGGAGCAGATGCTGGGTTGTGGGGGGGCTGCTGGGGGAGTGGGCAGCCTGTGGCTGGTAAACGGCACTGAAGCAGAACACCCCAAAATACAATTTCCCCCTATTTAAGGCGTGCGGGAGGAGGAATTCTTTAACGGCAGGAAAGCATACGAGCAGTTAAATGTGGTTTGCCCTTAATTACGCTGCGGTTTTGGACTCGGGTCCCCTGTGGGGCTGGGAGTGATGCTCACACCTCTGGCCGGCACCCCCCCGACCCCGCTGGAGGGCTCGGCTTGAGCAAAGAGACCGGGAAAACTCGCTTTGTGACATCTATTCCTTCGCCGTGTCGCCCGGTCGCGGCACCGGCTCTTCCCGGTTCCCCGTGGGGAGGCTGCGGTGCCCCCCGGGGAAGCCGCGGCTCCGAGGAGGAGCGGGGATTTTCCGCCTTTACCTCTTTCTTGAGGCTTTGGTGCCTCCTGCTGACGGGTCCGACGGCGGCGCATCCCGGCGCGGTAACGGGTCCCGGGGCATCGCGCTGCCGGGCGGCGCCCCCCGAAGAATAAGTCAAATGCCAGAGGCAGCCCTTTGCGTGTCCTCTGCCCAGACAATAATGTGTAAAATGATTTATGCCGAGAGTGTCACGATGCTGGTGAGATGTTGCCTCTGAATTTCGTAGTCTCCTGTTTTGCAGCATCAGGTGCAGCAGTCAAAAGCTTCCATTCTGGTCCAATTAGGACGGTGCCTCTTTACGGCGTAACCAATCTGGACATACAAGCTGCTTCTTTATTCATTTTGCTAATTGCTTGCGGCTGTTAAAGCTTTTCATATGTTTTAAAAAAAAAAAAAGAAAAAAAAAGGTAGAGCTCAATTCCCAGAAAATTCAGAAATTGATAAGAGTCTCTGCTGGAAGGAAGGGAGATGAGAAGACTTTTGATTTGTAATTGGTGGTCTAATAAAGTAATTAGGAAGGAACAAAAAGTAATGAAAGCTTTGCTGGCTTTATTTAACATCTAACAGAAAATCCAAGTTGGTTAATTTTTGCTATGTGGCTTTAAATGCTAATTACATGGTGACTGCAGCCCTCCCCTTTGCAACCCAGAGGGGGACAGGGCTGGGGGAAGGAGGGATGAGGAGTGGTGGCCTCTGCCTGGTGCTGGCATCAAGGGCCCTGCCCCGAAGAGCAGGAGGTCTCAATGGGTTTCTGCTCTGAGCCACCACAAAATGAGCTGGGAACGGGGCTGGCGTCTCTGCGAAGCCCTGTCCCGCGGGGGGGAGGTCTGGTGGCAGACCCCCAGGATGCTGTGCCCGTGCCCAGGTGGGCAGAGGGTGTCACAGTTCATGCCCAAGGCCACCGCGGTGCTGTGGCATCTTTGGGATCTTTGGGGGGGGGT
>VXAK01024433.1:207913-220138 GCA_013399435.1 Arenaria interpres
TTGGGGGGGGGTCTCCAGCGCCTCCTCAAAGCCGGGATCAGGCCGTCTGTCCCCGTAGAGCCGGAGGTGTAGCTGGGCAATGTATCTGAGCATCCCTGCTCTGCGACATCCCTTGGGGCGGCCACGAGCCCAGACAAGAAAAAAAGCTTGTTGTGAGGGTACAGTATATTGAATTAAGACCCTGTGAAAAAGGGAGGGCAGCCCCGGAGACGTCTTGCGATTTTGATCCTTGTTTAGCTCCGTGTGTTGTTTCTCCTCGCCCCATCTCCGACACGAACACCCTCTTCATCTCCCCGCTGGAGAGCAGGCTATGCTGCCAAAAGCCATTCAATTATGGGGCTTGCAGCAAGGCTTAATGACAATTTAAATTAGGAACCTGAGTTGTGGCATGGTAACACTAGAGCAGATGCTACGATTAGGAAGGCGGTGGTTTCCCTGTGACCTTTTCTTTTTAAAGTGATTTAAATGGCCCTGTCCTGCCTGCAGAGCTCCCTCCCCGCCTCAGAAGTTTCTCTCTCCTCCGCCGTCCGCAGGTGGCACAGTACAGAATCTGCATTTCGTTTTTTCAAAGTTAAAGTGTCTTTGAAATATGATTTTGCATCTATCGCAGGGTGTAATAAAAAGACTTTAAAGAGCTGCTGACGCCTCGCGGAAAACTGGAAAACATTCTCTTGAGAAACAATTCTGCCGGGCTGTCTTATCTGCTGCTCCCTTTGCTCATTCCTGATAGCAAGGGGCACTATAAATACACATAGTTATACATAAAAATGAGAAACCTTGGCAACCAAATGGAAGGTTAGTTGTTTTCTCGTGATGGTTCCCTGTGGGCAGGAGGGTGTGGGGAGTCGGGCTCATCACTTGGCTTTTCACCTTTACAGCTACTGGCCCCACGCTGCGGCTGCTTGGGCACTGGACCCGCAGATTTTTTTTTTCCCTAGAGGTATTTGTTAACCCTCTAAAAATAGCAGTGTTTTCTGGGGTGCTCTGACATGGTTGGCAGTGGAACAGAAGCGAAGTGACGCTCCGGAGCCGGAGGACAGGAGTGGCCAGATGGCAATGGGGCTCGGTGGCCGCAGGGACGGCAGGAGCGATGCGGTGGTGGGAGGCTGTGGGACGGCCGTGGGGTGGTTGGGGCACAGCCACGGGATGGCCACAGGACGGCTGTCCCTTGTGCTTGATTGCCTTGAACCCGAGCAGCACCGCTCTCCCAGGCTGCCCCATCCCTCCCCGGCACCGCGCCGGCTGCGGGGACCCAGCGGTGTCACCCAAAGGACCCTTCCCTCTGCCGACAACCCAAACCCACAGCGATTCCTTCAACCCGCGCTGCAGGACCCAATGCGCTGCCTCGTGCAGCTGGCAGAATTGCTGTCGGCGTAAATCAGACCCGACCAAGGGCAGGAGCCCCGCGCGGGGAGCGACTTGTGCCGTTTCCAAACGACTGGCCGAAATAACTCGCCCGATCCCCTCCCTCCGGGGGGGGCAGAAGCGCTGTTTCAGGAGCCCAGCGGAGTCTGCTGAGCGGTGCTTACCCCCAGAACCGGGGAGAGAACACCCCTCGGAGCCCGGGGGCTCGTCTCCCCTGCCCCGCTGCTGGGGGCCCGCACAGCAGCGCCCAGTGCTGCGGCTGCTGAGCCAAGTGCTCCTCGGCTGCTCAGTTTTCCAGTAATTTTCCCAGGCAAATTATGCACCTGCCACGGCCTCAGGAGAAAACATTTTTTGCTGTAGCCATCAACCGTTCAGAAAATAGAGAGTTATTTTGGCTCCAAATTACTATACTCCCCTCCAACACAGCACCTCGTTCGTGCTGTCACGGAGTAGGAAAACTGAAAACGCAGGAGGTGGACTGAAACTACCATCAGGTGTTGCAAGATGTGCTTTCCTATTCTTAGCATTTTTGGAAGTAAGAGCCCTTCTGCAGAGATTCTCGCGTGCGCTATGAGCAAGTCATGTGGAAAAGGAATGTTTGCCCAAAGGACACCGGTTTTTAGGACTCGGGTCAGCCCCGAGCTGGTGGGACGGGAGCAGCCGGGTAACGGGGCAGGGATCCGTCCTGCTGCGGCCCGGGCAGGGCAGGTGTGTGGAAAATGCTGCTTTTCAGTAGGCAAGTGCTTACTTTGTTCTAGTAAATAAGACAAGCCAATTAAAATCAGGGGTTAATTGAGAAGCTGGTACGAAACAGGTCTTCTGTATACTGAGGAGTGGTACAAATCACAGATGGAAATGCATCTCTGTGAGATGCCACCCCAAACTGACAGGATTCCCTTCAGGAGCTCGGAGTGGATACAGTTTCCAGATGTGGCTTATTTAATTTTAAGAAAAACCTTTTTTTTATTATTTTCTTTGCTGCACTGGTGACTTGCTATTCCTTGGGGTGATGAAGGGCCGTTCGGGTGTGCTCTGCACAGAGCAATCCAGCCAGGCGCTGGGTGAGTGGGCTCAGACATCTGCACAGTATCATTCCCCTGTCACCAACTGACGGTGGTATAATTAGAAAAGTCATTAATCCTTGCTCAGCAGTGCTAGAAACTATTTATAGTGAGGCAGACAAACAGTACCCTGGATGTTGGGCCAGGGTGGGTATGGAAATTACTCCCGGTGCCGTATCTATTGTGGGACCCCAATCAGAGAAAGTGATCTCCTTCTGGGAGGGAAACTCCCTTTCTGGCCATGTGCAAACTCTCTTCTCTGACCGAGGCATCGCCCTCTGGACTCACCACAGGGATCACTTTGGACATGCCCTGCAGGCTGTCACCATCCCAGGTCCAAATGTAGGGTCCTGCACCTGGGGAGGAAGAACCCCAGGCACCAATACAGGTTAGGGATGGATCTTCTGGGAAGCACTACTGACTGGGAGCCCTGGTAGATGGCACCCTTTCCGTGCGCCAGCAATGGGCCCTTGTGGCCAAGAGGCCAATGGGNGGGTTGAAGGACGTTGCAGCCGGACTCTTTTCAGTGGTTTCCAGCGATAGGACAAGGGGCAACGGGCTCAAGCTGGAACGGGAAGTTCCACTCAAATATGAGAAAAAACTTCTTTATGGTGAGGATGACAGAGCCCTGGAAGAGGCTGCCCAGGGAGGGTGTGGAGTCCCCTTCTCTGGAGATCTTCAAGCCCCGCCTGGATGCTCCTGAGGGATGTGCTCTGGGCAACCCTGCTTTGGCAGGGGAGTTGGACCAGATGATCTCTAGAGGTCCCTTCCAACTCCGACAATTCCGTGATTCCCGTCCTGCCCCTCCGCCACCAGCCACCAGCAGCCGCGGCAGAGCACGGGGCTGGGGCAGGTCTCAGCCAAGGAACAATAACGCATTGACTCAGCTCTGCTTTTCCTCCGTGTCCCTGGGGAAAGGCACCGAAACCAATCAAAACGGCCCTTCTGATAAATTAGCAGTGACAAACAGCATCTGACGGCCCCTTGTTAATACTCATGCCCTGGGACTGGGCTGGCTGTTCCCCGATACGTGTTCATCTCTTGTCCGTGGAGCCGGAGCGCCCCGCTCCACTGGTTTAATAGTGTGAGACAGCAGTGAGCACCCTTAGGAACCAATATACGGGTGCTGAACTCGGTAAATGGTGGAGCCTGCCTGGGGAGGATGATGGAGCAACTATTTGGGGGGCTGTTTATAAAGCTGAACGGTTCTGCCACAGTGATGAGGTCCAGGGAGCCCTATTTGGTGCTGGGAAAACCCCAGCTGTCTGCTGGGCTCGTGTGAGCGCCTGCCCAGCTGGTCCACATCTCCCATCACTGTGGGCTCTCCTGGCAGACCGCTGGTAGCTACTGGCCTGATTTCCTCCAGCCCCAGCTGCTTCTTGTGCTGGCAGAGCTGGAGAAGGGGAGATGGGAGCAGGGAGGGCAAGCTGGGAGTTCACCTCAACGTCTGTGCTCGAGGCTGGTAGCCAGCACCCAGCTTGTGCCCACCATCTCCTCATGCCTGGTCGCAGCCATCAGGGAGTTTTCAGGATGCTTTTGGCAGGTAAGGGTTGTTACTCACCTCTCCTCCCACTCAGGGACTCCTGTGACAGCCGTATCTGTTCCATGCAGTGTGTTGTAGCTCTCAAACTCCAGATTAATGCCCGTGGTGTGGGCAGAGATTGGTCCCCGTGTCTCTAAGCCAGAGGAGAAACTGGGGCGTTAGCAATGCTTCATGAGCTGCAGGCCAAGCAAGGATGTTGTTTACAGGCTCAGCCTGGGCGAAGGGCCATGTTTTCCCTGTGCAAGAGCTGATCTCTCTGCCACGATCCCTGCTCCAGGGGCTCCTTCCCCGCTGTCTCCAGCGCCTGGGCTCCAGCGCCAGACCCCGGCTCCTGCTCCATGACTCCCTGGACACGGGCAGCTTTGGGGCTGCTCTGCCGTCAGAGGGGGGTGGGAGAAACTCCGAATCTCCCAGAGCATGGAGAGGAGGGTGCGATGAAGAGCTGCTGGATGTTAAATAGTGCGTGAGGAGCCCGCAGGACTGGCGCAGGGGCAGCGCTTGCCGGGGAGCGGGGTGTTGTGGGGAGCCGTGGGTGCTGGTGAGGGGCTGGGGAGCCCGTCACACCGTGGTGGGGTCAGTTGAGGTGGCAGTGCTCAGAGAAACGCTCCTGTTGTCAACTTAAACACTTGACTGGGTTTTGCCTAGTGAGGCACAAATTGCACGTCTGTGTGCTGGCAGCCAGGCATCAGGGGAACCACAGGGGAAATCTGCTCCTGTCTGGGCTGGCTGCATCTTCCAGGCTTTGCTGTGAGGATTGCTCAGAAGAAAGCGTAAAATTGCTTTAGTCTCTGAGATGAGTGGACCAAGCCTCCCCGTCCTTGGGGAGGAGACCGAAACCCCTGGCAGGGGGCAGCTGGCTCCCCTCGGGTGGGAGGTGGGAGAGGACCTGTTGGAGATGTGGCCACCGCCGCTCTGTAATTGCGGGAAGTCCCCAGCGCCGGCTTTGGCTGACAAAAGCAGCGCTCGGGCTCTGCTGTGCCTGTGGTTTGCCTGGATGATAAAAGGTGACCTCGGAAATTGCATTTCCAAACATCTTCCCCTCTCCCTGAACGGTGGCATTGTTCCCAGTGTTTCAGGCTGGGACTGCCTGGGGCTCTTTGTTTAAGCTCCCTGGGTGCTGCGATTCTTATGCACAGAGCTAAAGATGCTCTGCCAGAGCCCCAGATCCTGGAAGGTGGCTACAGTTCAGCTTTTTGTTATCCCGAGGATTAAAAGCTGCAGTTGCGGATGAGCTAAGGAAATCAAAGTAACCTGTCTAGGGACATCCCGCAGGCTTGTTTAACAGTGTGATGGAGCCAGGGTCAGCCACTGGTTCAGGCTGTTTCAAACAGCTCGAGCTGGCAGAAGGGCCCACAAACCTCAGAGAAGAGGCACGTAGCACCTGAAACACGCTTAGCAAACTCTGTTTTGCAAAAAACCTGCTGCTGCCTGCTCTAATTTCACTGCTGAATGTCAGGAAAGGAGAAGTCTAGAGGGCGTCAAGCCTCAGAAGAGAATCTGAGCTGTCACCATCTCAAAGGAGTGGGCACAGGAGGGTGGGCTCCTCCTCGCAGGGAGGGTGGGCTCCTCGCTGCGCCTCAGGCAAAGCCAGGGAGATGCTGCAGGCACCTGCGGAGCAGGAGGGCAGAAAGAGCCTTGTGTGGGGCGAGTGTAAAGCATCTGGTCAGGGCACAGCCCTTGGTGGGAGCTGCAGAGGCTTCTCTGCAGAGCCTGGGTGTGCTGGGCTTGGACCCCAGTCATGCCAAATGGCATCTTTTCCCGGGGCAGCTCCTCTGCTGCTGATGGAGATGGGCAATAGGGACAGCACAATCAGGCAACACATTTTGCCCTGCTTTGGCTCTGCTGACAGAATGGCCTCAGGCTGCCAGCCCGTGGCCATGGGGTTTGTGAACTCTGATACGGAGCTTCGCTGGAGCCTGTGTCTCCTTTCTCCAGACCCACGGAGCTGCAGCTGCTCCCCGAGCCAGTGCCGCTCTGTGCTCTGCATCCGCCTGCGATCCCTGCTCCCATCGGACGTGGGAATTAGGTTTGGGAGAGGGGTGGCCGCAGAGCTGGAGGCTGCAGCAGAGCTGGAGGCTGCTCCAGAGAGCGCAGCCGCTTTCCCTGCGCTGGTGGCAGAACAGGGAGCGACAGCAGTTCGGTGTGTCCTGTCTCACCGCAGCGGAGGTCCCGGTTCAGGCAGAGTTTGCTGCAAGGGTGTCTCACAAACACTGCACAGGTGACTGTGCCTTTGCCTACGGCTTCCTCTCCTCTTCGCTCCCCCGTGCCTGCCAGCTCTGAAAATGGAGCTTGGATGGCACAGAACAGCCCGAGGGAGGGAGGGGAAATAGAGGGGAGCACCAGGTGCTGCTGCATTGCACCTGGGCCATCCTCTATTCTCTCTCCAGAATTCACTCTGAATCCACAGGCTGATACTCAATCGGTGGCGTTTCAGGGCAGTGCCTGGAACGGTGCCCTTTGCTGTCCCCTGGACAGTGTGGCATTTGCCACGTGTCAACTGTTTTACTGCAATGAGATAGAAAGTAGATTTTAAAGTGCAAAATGGAGCTACTTCAGCAACCCCCCCCCCCAGGTCTGACGAGGTGACCTACACCCAGCTACTCCTGGTTATGATGTGCTTGGCCAGACCCCGCAGTGTCCTTTGGCGCGCTCCGATGTGCGGGCGCTGAGCTGTGAATGCAGACGGGAGCTGGGCCTGCCCGTGCCTTGTGAAAAACCCAGCTATTAATTTTACTTTGCTTGTTTCCCTTCTGCCCAGCCCTTGCCGTGCCCCTCGACCTGTGCAGTGACTGCTAATTAAGAAAACGGCTTTGAAGAGAGTGGGTTTCTTTTTTCCGTTCCTTGGGGAAAGGGGGGGGAAGCGGAGCTTTTGCACCAAGGGCAGATCAATAGTCCTGCAGGGCTTGGTTCTCATTTATCCTCTGGCCACTTCGTGCCACAAGTTGCACTTAATCATAGAATCATAGAATTGTCCAGGCCGGAAGGGACCTTCAAGGTCATCTAGTCCGACCCCCCCGCAGTCAGCAGGGACACCCCCAACTAGACCAGGTTGCTCAGGGCCTCGTTGAGCCTCTCCTTGAATATCTCCAGGGAAGGGGCCTCAACCACCCCCCTGGGCAACCTGTTCCAGTGCTCCACCATCCTCACAGTAAAGAACCTTCTCCTCATCTCCAATCTAAACCTGCTCCCCTCCAGCTTAAAGCCATTGCCCCTCGTCCTGTCACTACTGGCCTTTGCAAACAGGCTCTCCCCAGCCTTCCTGAAGCTCCCTTCAGGTACTGGAAGGCCGCTATTAGATCTCCCCAGAGCTTCCTCTTCTCCAGGCTGAACAGCCCCAGCTCGCTCAGCCTGTCCTCGTAGCAGAGGTGCTCCAACCCCCTGATCATCCTCGTGGCCCTCCTCTGGACCCGCTCCATCAGGTCCATGTCCTTCTTATATTGAGGGCTCCAGACCTGCACACAATACTCCGGGTGAGGTCTCACCGGAGCAAAGTGGCAGAATCCCCTCTCTGGACCTGCTGGCAATGCATCTTTTGATGCAGCCCAGGATGCGAACGGCCTTCTGGGCTGGCAGTGCCCACTGCCTGCTCATGTCCAGCTTCTCGTCCACCAGCACCCCCAAGTCCCTTTCCTCAGGGCTGCTTTCTGATACCTCACCCCCCAGTCTGTGCTGATGGCAAGGATTGTTCCAGCCCAGGTGCAGAACTTCCAGACTCGCCGTAGTGATAACGTGTGGTCTCAGCTCAAAGGGAAACCAGGGCCGTGGTGTGTTGTCCCGGGCAGCAAAGTGACGCAGAGCTGTGCTTACAGCTGTGACAAAATCTTGTTTGTTTCTGCAGGTTTTTATAATTATTCACTGAGCTACGTAGTGCCTCGGGAACTGGATGTCACAGCAAAGCAGCAGATTAGTAACAGACAGTTAGACCCGGGGTTTCGTGGGGAAAATCTGGTTTCCATTCCTGGCAGGTCATGGGTCTCCCCGCGGTGCTGGGAGCTGAGCCCCGGGTACCTGCTCACGGGGCTGAGGGTCACCCTCCTGCTCGGGGACGGTCCCCCATCCCCTGGGCACAGCGTGAGATCTGCTCGGAGGGGTTTGAAAGAGCAAGGGTGAGAAGGAAGGTGAAAAGTGCGGAGGTTTTTGGACACTTCGGGCTGTAACTCACCCTTCTCTGGGGCTTTTGCCTTTGTGTGATCCCTGCAGAGATTGCTGCGGGGCTCCAGGTAGTTATACCGGTCTGGAAGCATGAAATGCCATGTAAATGCCAAGCGTTCGTTAATTATGCTTTAGGCTGGACCAACAGACTGGGTTTGAGGAGCCTGAGCGAGGGGGCACTGAGGAGCTGGGTGACTGGTTCCCGTGTCCCGGGTGTGCTGAGACGGAGAGGAATCCGCCTGGAGAGAGCCCTTCCCGGTGCTGGGCAGGGCTGTTTAATTGTCCCTGCTGCTGGCCCCGCCGTGGGTCTGCGGGTCGGTGCCCCCCGGGGCCGGCTCGGCTCCCCGCACACCCCGCTGCTTACGCCAATTAACTGCCGACCAGATAACACTCCTGTATTTAATTGGCAGCTGAAAACATACTTTGCTGAAGAGCCCTGAGGGGCGATGGTGACCGCACCGAGTTCTCGCCGTGGGCAGGGCTTGGGAGGAAGCGGGGCTGGTGGAAGAGGCAAGTTAACCAGTGTGACTGCCCACCAGAGCCAAATTAGAGAGAAATGGATTTATTTTCTTTCTGGAGGGGGGAAAAAAAAAAAAAAAAGTAGTGTTCCCATAACAAGGAACCTGAAATGTTTCATAGCCATAACGTGTGTGAGAGGAAGGGTAAGCTTCCTCTGGGTGAGGAGGTTGGATGGGAAATTCAATTAATCACTCGGCTGCAGGGCCGTTGGTGTCCCCCCTGCAGGTGACGGGAGGTTTGTGCCCCCCTCTCGAGGCAGAGTGTGGCTGATGCCCTGCACGGGTTGGGGTTTTTAGTGGGGGCTGTGTGTGCTGCAGTCCCGGCGAGGACACGGGGTGACGAGAGCAGAGAGGTCTCCCAGACAGCACCCACCGATGGAAACGGGCTGGACTGGGCTGATGGGGCTGCTCCGAGGGGGGGAAAATGCCCTTGATGGCTCTCGCAGTGCCGTGGCCTTCGGGCTCAGGGTAAAGAGCCGCCGGGGGCTCGCAGGCTGTGCGTGGCTGGGCCGGGCACGCTTGGCCAGCGATGTCCCCGTGCAGGTGGCACATTTGGAGAACCTGGCCCGAGGTCTCGGTCAGGCCGTGTCCTTCCCAGCCCGTGGCTCCGCTCATCTGTCTTGTCCTCCTGCTCCCCAGAGGCACCGGGCGATGCCGCGCAGCCCGTCCAGAGCCGCTGCCGGGAGGAAACGGCCCCGCTTTGTTCCGTGGCTGCGGTAACCTCTCCTTCTTTGGAGAATAAGATGTTAAAGAGCTTTTGAAAATGATCAAACCCTTCAGTTTCGCTACTGTGATTAATCAATCACAGCTGCTGCTTTACAGCTCCTTGTTTTGATGCTTTTCGGGTTGTTCCAAAGTTAGCCCAGCTCGGGGCCGGTAAACACATTCCTGAGCCCTGGCAGGGCGCTGGGATGGAGCGAAACCTGAATTTTCCAGTGCTGTGTGTTGTTCAAAGCCAAGGCTGCCCAAGTCTGTCAGGGAGAGCCACGAGGGCCGCCTGTGTGTTTGGCACAAAGGAGGGCAGTAATGAATTACTCATTCTTGCCATTATTTTCTGCAAAAAAGAGTTCTGCTGGGAGGTGTTTGATCCGGGGAGCTTTGTGTGGAGGAGCTGTGCCATGCTGGTACGCTGAGCCAGTGCCACGGGGATGCTGCCAGGTTCTCGGGGAGTGTTTGGGGCTTTGCAGCCCAGGGAGAGGAATGGTTCCTGGTCCCGGTGTGGGAATCACAGGATCACAGAACCACCTGGGTTGGAAGGGACCTTTCAGATCGTTGAGTCCAACCATCAACCTAACACTGACAAAACCCATCACTAAGCCATGTCCCTCAGCATCACGTCTGTCTGTCTTTTAAATACCTCCTGGATTGGCGACTCGAGCACTTCCCTGGGCAGCCTGATCCAATGCTTGAGAACCCTGCGAGTGCCACGAAGCAGCTGCTGGCACGGAGCTTCCTCCAGCACCGGCACAGTGTGTGGACACCCCCCTGTCCCCTCCTGGTGGCTGGGGAACAGGCAGCACCCCGAAATGCTCACTGGGCCAAGGAGCCACAGGTGAGTGTGGAGAAAGGCAGTCAGTGCTCTGTGACAGATGGGGAGAGGGGGCACCTTGAAAAATTGTACAGGATTTATTAATTTATAAGTTACTTCCAACATCTCTCATGCTGATGCCGCCATCATAAGGGAGCATGGGGTGCTCCTGGGAATTATATAATCCTAAAAAAAAAAAGTGGGGAAGAGATTTACGAAATATCCCTTCCCTGGATGGCACCTGCATCATTGCAAGTGTTGTCTGATGTGCCCTTCTTAGCACTGAAGTATCTGAGGTTCCAGGTGGCAGCTCTAAGGAGTGCGTGTCAATTTTGGAGGCTTAGATGCAGGGCTTAAATGCTCCTTAGCAGTTATTTTTTTGAACAGCCAAAGAGCCAAGCAGGATCATGAAGCATCACAGCTCAGATAGTTTGTAAAACTGCTGTCAAGCAGATTAAGCTGGAAATGGAAAAATTGCTGAAGTCTTTTCTCATCTTTCTATATTTGTGTGATAGAGGGTGATTTAAAGTCCATTCCACCACCCAGGTGAGGCTCCAGATCCCCGGTAACAAAAGCACTGCAGTGTGGCTCAGCCAGCTACTTGGCACAAGCAGAATCCCTGAGACCGGTTGTGAAGTATATTTAATAGAAACAAGTCAAACTAAGCAGACTCACTTCTTAAAAGCCCTCCAGACACACCCCCCTTAAGTGACCATCAGCCAGAGCGGAGCTGTAAGTGCCAGGAGACCTCTCCCCCAGGGCACCAGTTGGATTTTGCTGTCACTCCCTTTTGTGTGCAACACACGATTTCCAATAACGTGTATTGCTTAATAGCACAGCATTTTTGTCAGGCCCTGGACAAGGTGATACCGAGACAGCGGGGCTATTTTGTGAGAAAAGGGAGATGCCTGTGATCGCTTTGATTAGCCAAATGTTCAGAAGAGGAAGGAAGCTTGCTTGGTTTGACCTGGCTTTGGAAGTGAAGGCATAAAGGAGCCTTTCTGCATCTCAGCACGTAAGACGAGTATCCCTCGGTTCCTCCAGGGTGCAACCCCCTGCCTTGGGCTGCAAAGACCTTTGAGACATCTCTCCCCTGCGGAGACCCAGCACCCTCGTCCCTGCCGGTTTGTGGGAGCAGAGGGAGGTGGAGCAGAGCCAGATTAGCAGCCTTTCTCCTTGTTTGCGTGTGCACCACAGGCTGGAAATGTCACCTCACAAGGCTCGGAGCAGAACCTCGCTCTGCTCCATCGCGTCCCCGTTTCTTACTGAACTTGCGAGGCCCATGTGCTGGCAGACAATGTGCCTGCCAATTCAGCAAAGCTGGGACAGGAACCCTCCGCGGAACCGAGCCGGTCCTCGCCCTCCTTATTTCACAACGGGCAGAAAGGAGGGCAGGGGGATGACATTGACTCTGAAGTTCTGCGTTGGCAGAGGGGAGGTGTATGGGGTCGTGCTCGTCTGCACCCTGGTTTTCAGGACTTTTGGTCTGAACTCTGAAGTGGTTTTACCCCGGAGGGTACCGTGCACACGAAATAAGGAGAGTCCACTCTCTTTCTAGATTCAGCTGTTCCTGGGTTTCAGGTGGGGAGGTTGGTTTGGTTAAAGCCTGGCTGTGCATTACAGGCTGCTGGGGCTGTGTGCGTGGGGCTGCATTAGGGACTGTCTCCTCATGGCCTATGGTATGTAGGGGGCCGCATCCCCCTGATTTCTCCTTCCCCTGTTTATGGCCTTGCCCCCCCCTGCTCTGCCCCCAGCCTCGGGCACTTGTTCATTGCCTTCTGCGTCCCACCAGTCCTGCCCATGGGAGGCCGTGACTGCCCTTCGGCTGAAGACAAACCCATTCCATTCCCTTTGGTATCTGCTCTCCTTTGAGGAAGCTGTTCCAGCCCTTCGTGCCCCGTGGGGGGGTCTTGGCTCTGTTGCCCCTCGGCGCTGTGTGCGGGGGGGTGCCTGCAGCGCCAGGCGTGCTCGCCCCATAACTCCAGGGTCTTAAAATAAGCGCGTCATCTGCAAAAGTGTGAATCTGGAAGTAAATCTCTTCCCCCAACCCCCCCCCCC
>VXAK01024433.1:223098-287709 GCA_013399435.1 Arenaria interpres
GCCTGGGCTCTGTCACGTCTGGGTGTCTCCGTTTATCTGGGTTAAGCTCCCAAGGAACGAGGTGTGACTTAGGATCCAGAACTGGTTTGAGAGATCAGAACTGGGCCAATTTCTAGGCCGGCTGCGGTTCCCGAGGGTGGGTTTGGGTACAGAGAGAGATGAAGGTCAGGGCTCCCACCTCCCCCGTTTCACAGGTGCCTTCCTCCCCGGGACGCTGAGGGAGTCGCCTCCCTGACGGCTGCCAGGCAGGTAGCAGGACATATGGAAGCTTTATTATTCCTTACAAAGTGTGAAAAACAGCGCTTGCTGAAGAGAAGAATCCGGGCAGTGCAGATGGGGCTGCCCCCAGGAGCAGCTGTGGCTTTGGGCAAGGAGGGGGAAGGCTTCTCCTCCCCACCGCGCTGTCTTCTCCTCTGCGGCGAGCGATGGCTGCGTTTGCGTCCGCTGAAGGAGGGTTTAGCAGAGCCGGGCTCTGCTGCCTGGGTTTTGCAGCTCTGACCTTCAGGCAGCTGGTGGCCGAGACGTGAGAGGCACCGGCTTCACGGGAGGGTGCAGCTTTGCCCCTTCCTGTCAGTTCTGTAATTTCCTGGGCACTTTGGCACCGCGCTCGATGTCCCCTGCCCTCCGGGGAGGGACGTGCCGAACGCTCCTTTCCAGACTTGCCGGGGTGGCAGAGAGATGAGCCCAGGTCGCGGGTCCCCCGTGCCACCGAGGGCTACTGCAGGCTCCTCGTGCCCTGCCCAGGACGCAGCGGGGACCGATGCCCGAGGGTCATCTCGCTCCCTTCTGCAGCTGCTGGAGCAGTTTGGTGAAGTGGGTGCTTATTTACAGGGATACACGTGGGCGAGCTTAAAAAGTCAAGAGGAATTAAATACGTGTTTTCCTGGGCTGTGGCGTGCGTGGGCAAACAGAGGGGCCTCCAGGGTCGCTCGTGCTCCGCTCTCTCCTGGTGCCGGCTCTCGCTCGGGAGCGTTTGGGTCTGTGCGTTTCTGGTCACCTTGGAAGGGACACGGCGGTGGTTTCTGCTCTCCCTGCGCCTGGTTCTGCTGACACCTGCATTTCTCCTCGGCTGGGAGGTGTGAACCTTCTACCTGCAGCCACCTTCTGCTCCTGCAGAGCAGGAGATGGCATTTTGCAGGGGGGCTGGGGGGGAGCCATGCCACTCGCTTCTTCATTTATTAATTAGAAAGAAATAAAGTTGCGGAGAGATCAGATTTTGAGAGAGACCTAGAGTTCCAAAATGCTCCCAGAGGATAGATCCCTAATTGCTCTCTAATTGCATTAGAGTTTAATTTGTTGTTGTTTTTACTGTAATGTTCCCATTTTTTCTCGACAGTTTGCTGTGTTCCATTAACTGGAAATGGCTGGAGATGAATATTCTCAATATTAAAACTTGCCTGTTGTGCGGTGCTGGGCAACTTTTGGGCCCTTAGTGTGCTTGCGGGGGTGGCCGGTGCCTTTCCCCCGTCACCGGCCCGACTCCCGATGCCGCTCCGCATCGGGGTTTTGGGAGACTTTGGGAGGTTTTGGGAGACTTTGCAGACTGGGTGACACCAAGCCAAGGGTCTGTTGGCCAGTGACTATGGCAGGGTCAGTGGCCCTGGGCTGTTACTGCAGGTGCCAGTGGGGGTGGCCACTGGCCATACACCACTGTGGGTCCGGGATGGCTCTCGGGGTGCCCTCGTGCCCAGCAGAGGGTGGGGGTGCAGCAGGAGGGAGGGGGCTCGTTGCCCTGGTTGCCAGGGGCTTGCTCTGAGCTGGGCATCGCTTTTGGGGAGGAGGTGGTGGGTGCGGGTGGGTGA
Source organism: Arenaria interpres (assembly GCA_013399435.1). Classification (NCBI taxonomy): domain Eukaryota; kingdom Metazoa; phylum Chordata; class Aves; order Charadriiformes; family Scolopacidae; genus Arenaria; species Arenaria interpres. The sequence continues at coordinate 224,901 of VXAK01024433.1, forward strand.
TGGGGCTGCCATGGGGCAGCACCGGGTCCTGCCTGGGGGTGCAGGTTGGCTCCAGCCCCATCACCCCTCAGCATCCATGGGATGAGAGGGACATTGGGAGGCTGGTGGCAGTTGCTGTCCTCCTTCCAGGGCACCACAAAAAGCTGAGCCGAGCTCGCCCAGAGCGGCTCATGAGCAGCAGCACTTCAAAGGGCTCCTTTAATCCATTTCTCCAGAGCACGGAGGGGGAGCAGGTCTGGAAATGCAACCGGGAAGCTTCAAAAAGGGCTTTCAGGAGCTTCATTTGGAAAGCGATGGGGGAGAAGGATATCGGTCCTCTTAAATCCAAAGCAGAAACATATTTATTTAGCCTTGTTAAAGGGGAAATGGGGCAGAAGACGAAGTTAAGCTTGGAGCTGCTGCTTGCCAACACGTGTTTGTTGGTGAAACAAATCCTCAAGGTGGGAGAGTATAAATAAACCTTTTCAGTACATCAGCCTCGGCGCTCGAGGCCCGAAGGTGTCACCTGTCCGCCCCTTCAATCCAGTTGCTTATAGATCACATACATCTGACCCGTGTGGCACCCGAGCGAGGATGTGGCTGGGATGGAGCTGCACGTGGGGCTCTCCGAAAGCGGCATCGATGCCAGGAGACGCAGGGTACTGCACCGTGAACTTAAAACTGCTCCTAAATTCGATCCAGCCATTTGAAAACAGTGGGTGGACTTGGTGGCAAAGTGAGACGTTGGTATTTAAAGCTGTCTTGAAGGGTACAGCCACAGAGATGACACCCAGCAGCTAGCTGTGAATATGAGGCACGCACTGGTTTCAGAATTACATAAAGAAGATGGGAAAAAGCTCTGAGCGCTGGATCCGCGGCATCCAGAGTGGCTTGTCAGAAACCCCGGGAATGGGATGGAATTGAACACCCACTGCTTTTGAAGCCGTAAATTAATCGGTTAAACCCCCTGTTGTACGGGCTGCTGTGCAAGCTCCTCTATTATTTGAGACACAATAAATGTGTGTGAGCTGACGGTGTTAGGAAGAGAGGCAGGAGCCTGGGTGGGCTCTGCGGGGCCGAGGTGTTCGGGAGCAGGGCAGCCATCCCAAGCCTGGGATTCGATCCGGATCCGGCGTGGGGGTGCTGCCCGTCGCTGCCGAGCCTCGGGATGCTCTGGGGTCCGTGGGCGTGCTCTGGGTGAACAAGTGGGAGATTGGAACGATTCATAGGGTTTTTCCTTCCCACCCTGCAAAAAAATAAGTTGAAACATCTGTGTGTGCCCCCGCACGAGCAGGTCTGGGGTTGGGTCTCACAGTCAGATCTGGGCTGAGCCCTGGGGTGTTTCTCCTGCTCTCAGCATCACGGGATGCTGGTGTGTCCCACATCCGCACTCACCTCCTCTTTGGGACTTAACGCAGACTTGGCTTGAGCGACGGCATGTGGCAGCGAGCGCCAGAGTTTAGCTTGACTTAAAATAAGAACTAATTAATCAGCTTTGTGTTTTCCACCCTACAATGTCGCTGGTGAAAGCGTCAAGATGATAACTGCGGATCCAACCGCTCATTTGAAAATATTGAGTGATTATACAAGTTTATGACAATATTATTTCCTGCCACCAGAGATGCTTCACGATACTCCTAATTGTAGCAATAATTAATCCGTCTAATTTTCAGGCACAACACTGTAGTTCACAGGGATGGGAGCCCCGCTGAGTGTGGGGACCTGTTATTTTCTCTCTTTAATTGTCAGACATTTTTACTGCAGTTTCATCTTGCCGTGCAGAGGTGCTGGGCTGTGACCCCCCTCGCTCACACCTGGGGACACTGGCTGGGGGTTCACGGGGGATCCCCCATGTGTGGGGACGGGGCACTGCTTGGACAGAGGGGGAAAGGGGCTGATTCACAGCGCAGTGCTCCGGCACCGGGCACAAATGACATCGCAGGGCAGGATGGAACCGAGTTCTTGGTGCTGTTTGTAGTTATCTTCGCTAATTTGTATTTATGAAACTCCTCAGGAGTTTCACAGCCTCCTCCTGCAATGCAGCTGGTTTGTGTTCCAGGGTTTTTCCGATCACCGGGCTCCGTTTCGGTTTGGGAGAGCTCTGGCGCCGGGAGGTCACGGGGCTGTTTCACGCCGTCTCTGCCCGTTGAGGCAGATCGTGGTGAATCCCGTTGCATTCGGTCTTCTCAGGAATAAGTAACGTTATAATGAGCGTTTCGTTCTTCTCTGGCTCTGATCGTACCAGCTCATGCTTTACTTTGGGAATTTGGTGTTGCCTGATGGATGCTTTCCTGTTTCTCAGAAATCCTTTACTGCCAGGTCTTGACCTCGTTGCCTCTGGTAGGTGCAAGAGCTGAGACTTCTCTTCAGTCTGTTTTTTCTGCCCCTACTAAAGCACAGGGATCCTTTTCGTTTGGCAGATTATAGAAAAAGCATTTTTCAGCCCTATTTCCCCTCTAGCCAGGGAGGAAGGATGATGGCTGTGGCTGCAGAATGACTTACAAACCCCACTTTGAAAACGGATGTTTTATGAAGCACATAAACTTGTTTTAATGCCTGTCTATTGCTTCTTGGTACCACAAGGGGTGCCTAACAAGCACGGTAGGAGTAGGAGCCCCCAGACTATGCAGAGAGAGGGAGACCTTTCCAAACCCTGGCGTCTCTGAAAGGAGCAGTGCCCGACTTCAGCCCGTTTTCAGGCACAGTTTAATTTCTCACTGATGAAAATAGAATATTTTGCTTTTCTGGAGAGCCGATCACACGCAGAGCTGGAGCACTGCACTGGGCATTGATGAACCATTTCTCATCCCTGGGTGAGGGACAGAATAGTGGTGTGTTTTTTTTTTCTCGGAGGGGAAAATGAAGCACGAATTATCCGAGTGGCTTCCTTAAATGTTTTCAAATCCAAGGCAGGCCTGACATAAAACTTAGAAGTCCAGTGTGCTGCTCCGTGTGGATGAGCATGGGAGATGCTCCTGCTTCTCAGAAGAACAAACAAAAGAAGGTTTGTGTTTTTAAATCAAGGGTGGGCAAAGAAAAATAAAAGGCTGTAGGAGGGATGTAAATGTTTTATGTTTTACTTAAGATAAAGCTCTTTCTTGTTTGCTGTGCACACAAAGCTAATTGACAGATTACACGATAATATGAAGAAGTTTAATGAAATCTGCTGATAGCCTTTAGAGTATGTGGAGTTTGGATGTGCAATTAAATTAGGCAAGGGGTTTAGCTGCTCCGAGCTAACTAGGGGACTTGGATACAAAGGATTTGCATTCTTGGTACCTTGTTTCTAAATCATTTCATTGATTACAAAAAGCTCTGCTATAGCAGGGGAGCTGTGGCTGAAGGGAGAGAGTCCATCAGTCATTACAAGTAGGAGGGTTCCTGGCCAAGCTGCTTGGCTGCCTCGGGGAGACCTGGGCTCCTGTAAATCTCACCGGGTGGCAAATATGGGATGGAGGAAGGACCATCCCGGGGAGGGGAGAGGAGCTCAGCCCTCCCGCGGGAGCTGGGATGACGGCGAGGATAACCAGGGGCATCTCTCCTCCTGCTGTCGCTAACTTCGTTAACCTGTGCTGGGCAGGGAGCTCTTAGTGCTGTCGGCAAGCCAGCAGCGACATTAAACTGATTTGGGGTTAGTGCTGTGGAGGCTGAAGCTGGTTTTGGGGAGGGGTGCCGTTGCGCAGCCGGCGAGGCCAGCGCGCGGGCTTTTATCAAGGAATCCAGTATTAAAATAATCCCGCATCGGTGATGGACAGATTTGTTCTCTGAAGGCTTCTTCTAAGCTCGTTGCCACCTTACATGGCTTTGCCTCTTGGGTGTCTGAGCTGAAGCTGATGGGGAGTGACAAGCCCTGATTATGCAAAGTACCAGAGGCTACGAGCTGCAGGCACGGGATTCGGCTTGACTCGCTTCCTACTGTTTTGTACGTTATTAGGGAGCCACGGGGAAAAAGTAGGTCCTGCTTATCCAAAAATAAATGTGGCGCCCTGATTGTAATTGCAGAGAAAGGCTGCGGGGGGGCCGCTCCCCGGCTGCTCCCCCCACATCGGCTCCCGCCGCGGGGCAGGGAGCGGGGAGGGCGGCAGCACCCCTGAGTTTTGGGGTGCCCACAGCCTGGCAGCGTGGATGGTGCTGGGGGGAGGCTGGGAGACTATTTATGCATCTTTTTGTGAGAGACCACCGTTTCCATAGCGACCACGAGCATCACATGGTAGCCCTGGCCGCGCAGCATGGGAGCCTGCAAGGCGGCTTGCTGTGCCCTGCGTTCCCGGCACCGCGACACCTCGGTGCCCGGTGGGGTCCTGGGGGGCTGTGTGTCCTTGCAGGGACCGGGGGCACTGTGAGAGCTGCCAAAAATGCATCCCTGGGTGTCAGGTTGTGTGGAGGGGGGAGCGGTGGGAGATTCAAAAGGGGGAGTGAACGGGAGGGAAAGGAGGAGGTCTGGGGCTTCGTGCTGGAGCTGTGGGTCTGGGTGTTCTCCCCGGGATGGGACTGGGTCAGGGCTTGGTTGGGGGGAATCTTTTTCTGTAAGGGGGTGTCAGCAGCAGAGATGTCCCCGGGCACCTCGTTTCTTGCCCGTAGCAGCTCTCTGCACCCCGGTACCAGCCAGTCTCTGCCATCTGCCTGCATCAACACCTCCATCTCAGAGTGCCGCTGCTGCAGAAGCCTCACTGGGTCTGTTTAACCCCTTTTTTCAGGAGGTTTCAGGGCCGTCCCTGCTGCCGAGGGGCTGAGCTGTGGCACCCGGCCGCGCTGGGGCGAGTGCCGGAGCCCCGTCCTTGCCGTGTGCAGGAGGCAGAATTGATGCCGCGAGGCACGAAATGCGATTGCTTGTTGTTCAGTTCCTATGAACTTTATTAAAGCAGTCACAATATATCAATCTCCTTTTTAAAATATATTTTTATTCAAGTCAGCACATGTGGGCAATTAAATCCTGCCACACGATGTAGTGTGAATAATTAGAACGATTCATGTGTATAACCGGCTACACGCGTTTGTAGGGAAGGGACGGTGCCACTCTCGTAACTGCAGCGTAGCTCCCTTTAAACTTGGCAGCATCCCTCCATCTTCACCCCCGGAGGCGATTCCTGGCACCGAGGGCTTGCTCTCTGCTTCGCGAGCAGGTCTTTCCTTTGCTCTCTGAATCTACACGCCTGTAATTTCCTCGGCTCGCCCTTTGTTCCCACCTCAGAGAGGCGGGAGGTCAGAAAGGCACCCGCTGGATTTTACCGCCTGGCACACGCCTGCGCCTCCATCGCTGCCTCCCGCGCGGCGTGTCCTGGTGCTGGGGGGGGATGCGGGGGTCCCCGCACACCCCCAGCCCTGGCCGTGCTGCGTTTCTGCCCGCAGGGCATCGCCCACCCTCGAGGTTCCCTCTGGCCAGAGAGCACTGCCTCTCCTGACATCGTTTGTTCATCTTTTTTTCCTTTTTTTTCCCTTTTTTTTTTTCCCCTTGCTCGGTTCCGCTATTAATAAGCGGTACCTGGGTGATGAGGTGGGAACATCTGGCAACTCCCCCTGCTCACCCGTCTCGGGGGAATCCAGCGAGACATCCCTGGTGAGATCCAGATCCCGTGCAGAGGACGGTGCCGTCTCCCCCCCTGTCCCTGCGCAGGCTCTCGGGGTCCCGTGGGGCGTTTCTGGGCCGGTGCGTGGCGCAGGGCAGCGCTCTCCTGGCGCAGGAGCTGCGAGGCTCCTTCCCAAACCATCATCTCCAGCCGTTGAGAGGACCCCGCTTCTGACCGAGCGTCCCTTTCTCAGCCCTGGCGAGCGCCGAGGGCTGGGTCCCAGCGGAGGAGCGGTTTGGCTGCTGGCGCCGCGGAGGTTGTGCCCAGTTGGGTGTTTGGGGTGCGGGGGTCGAGGCTCGTCTGCGCGGAGGCTGCGTCTCCGGCGCGTTGCAGCTCTCCGCTGTGTTCGACACATGCAGCAGACACGTGCAGGGTCTCTCCTGCTCCCCAGCTCATGCCACACGCAATCTTGTTCTGATTTTCAAGGCTCCGATAAAGCGTGTCAAAATGCATCAAAGGCTGAATGCAGAAGTGAAGCAAATTGACTCTGGAGAGGATTTTGGGAATGGAGGGAGTAGGGAGATGGCACATAAACCCCAAACCAAACGAGGATTGCAGGGAAGGCAAAGCATGGCAGGGACGGCAGATGTGCAGCACAGCTGGAGGGACACGGAGCAGCTTTGGGCTGGCAGGACAGGAAGAACTGAAAATGGCACACGTGTCCTCCGAGGATGTGGCTCTTGGTGGGCAGGGACATGGCCGTCATCCCCTCCGGGAGGCACAATTATTGGGGCTCCATCAGCCCCTGTCCCACCTCTGCAGAGGGGGAGCAGGAAGACCCAGGGCCTGGCACCGGCGGAGGCTGCTGGTCCCGTGGCCGGGAACTGGTCTCTCGCCCCGGGGTGGCCGCGGTGCTCCCTGTGCCGGGGGGACCCTGCTGGGCTCCAGCCCCCCGGAGCGCTCCCTTCCCCAGGCGATAAAAGCAGGAGGAGAATGGCACTGGTGGAACAGGCTTAACCATCCATCACGCTGATAGTGCTAGGAAATCAGGCACTTCAAAAGGCAGTATTTTGCATTTCTTCAGATGCCTTGTTGTAAGTGCAGTGACAGAGTTGCTGAAAGCACATTAATTATTAGTAAAGACTTTTTTTCTTTTTATTGCAAGACAAATTAAACAACAGAAGAAAACAGGAAGTGTTACACGAGATGTTAATCCATTGGAGAGTGACAGCAGCAAAAGCCACAAATAATTCATAACGTGAAAATCAGGGCATTTAATTTTTGGCTTGTTGGTGGTGTTTGGCATTCGCGCACGTGCTCAGTTGCCACTTCTCCGCTGCTCCAACACGGAGGGTTTGGAAGCTGTTAATTCTAGGGAAGGTGATTAAGGCCCTTGAGAGTAAATTGGTTAAAGGGCCACAATTTTTTTCTTTCCTCTTGACTGGAAGAAACCGAGTCGCTGAATTCCGTGCTTTATTGTGCTCCTCGTCCTTGGTTGTACAATAGGAAGAATGAATCTATGCAGAAGCTCCTGGTGCATCTCCCCAAGGAACGAGCACCTCGGTGGCAGGGCTGATGAGCCCCAGGGTCTCAGACACCCGTGGGTTAAACGATGGTGCAAAGGCCATTTTATGTCAGCGCTGGTCCCGGTGCGTGGCCCCGGGTCTGGGCACGTGTGGGACATATGTTTGTCATGTGCTCTGGAACCTCTGCTGCCTGTCGTGAATTTCCCCTTATTAAAAGAACTTACTTTCCTATTCATGGAGCTCATTGCCCAAAAAAAGGGGGTGATGAACCTGATAACGGGGGGTATACAGCAGTAGAAGCAGAAGCAGCTTGCTGGGGGAAGATAGCCAGAGAGGGGATTACAACAGCATTTATTAGGAACGGGATGGAAAGGATTTGCTGGCAGCGACTGCAGCCTGTGCTTCTGCCCCTGCCCCGGCAGCGAGGACCCCGAGGGATGTCACAGCAGCAAAGGGGGCTGCGTTCGCACCCGTCCCCTGGTGCTCCAGACCGGGCTGGGGCTGGGTTGCAGAAGCGTTTACTCCTCCATGAGAGGTAGACGTGTCCGTGTCCGGTGGGATTCAGCTGGTGCAAAGCGTATCCTTAAAAATGAATTTGGCTTTGAATACGTCTGTGATGTCAGTATGTGGATCGCTGTCCTCTAAAATTTAATGCAACTTAGTTAGCATCTTTCCAGCAGTTGCCAAAAGCTGGAGTCAGCCCCATCAAATTGATTTTCATTAAGCCGTTATAGTCACTGAAACTGCTGAGAAGAATCGTAGCCATATGGCAGAAGGTATTTAAAATGAGGTCTCTTATGACAGAGTTTGCCGTTGCTGGGGCTGCAGAGCTGACACGTGCAGAGGTTGCTGATCCGAATTGGGGAGGGGGCGCATCAGCACGGGAGGTGACAATAAACCCCGCTGGGAGGGGACAAGCGTTTGGTGTTCGTGGTGCAGGGACCACCCTTCATGTCCCCACTTGGGGAGGAGGAGACCAAGGGTTTTAGACGTTCAGACCTTGGTGTGCAGACCAAGGGCTTCTGCTCGGCTGAGCGGTTGGAGTCCAGCTGGCGAGGCTGCGAATCGTGCCTTCATTCTCCAACTCTCAGCAAGAAAAGCCTCCGAGGGCGCGCGGGGAACATGTCCCTCCTTGCTCAGCGTCTGCGGTTCTCCTCGAGCGGCTCGGAGGGACACGGTGCTCTGCAGCCACCGCACGCCGGAGGCTGGTGGTGATGGAGAAACCTCCCCCTTCATCTGCTTTGTGACAAAGACAGGCTGCAGTGAGGATCGGCCAAAAACTAGTTCTGTTCTAGGCGCTGTTTGGCACTGGTAGGCAGGGGGAGTCAGAGTGGAATTAAGTGGTTAGAAATATATAAATATTAATTGCTTATGAACTCCCTTTATGACACTTGCAGGCACAAGAAGTTAATAAATCACTGCTAGGATTGACCCACAGAATGGTAGCGCGGCGTGTATCTGAGTCATGACAAAATGGGGGGGGAAAAAGGAGCTTTTCTGGAGCAGAAGAAAGCGCTGTTTTTAGGTCAGGTACCCACACACCAAAGCTATTTTCTTTTTCCCAAGGCTTCGTGCCTGGAGTCTGCCTTTTGCTGCAGAGGGGAGCCCTTGCCGTTGTGCTCGGCTGCCATCGCTGCGGTTACAGCCTCTCGGTACCTGTCCCTTTGCCGGGAGCGGACGGGTCCCTCGCGTGGTTCCCGTGTCAGGACAGGGGTCTCTGCGCGGCTCCCCTGGGAAATGCCAGCCCCAGCCCTTCCCTGCGGGACCAGCCCGGTGGCACCCTGCGGTGGCAGCGTCAGAGCCTGCCTTAGAGCCCGGGGTGCGGGGAGGTGCAGGTTCCTGCATTCATTCCGCTGCTTTTCACTGCGCATTGCCTTGGCATCCTTTCGCCGCGATGCCCGAGTGTGGTACCCTGGAAAGGAAAACAGAACAGCACAGGAAAAAACATATATTTCAGAAAAGCAACGGAAGCGGCCAACAGACACCAAACGTAAAATCTTTGTGCAGAGCCAGCAGGTCCCAGCAGCCGAGTTCAGGGTGTCAGCCCTCGGGAAGGGGCTCTGGGGAGCCGGGCAGTCGGGGGGCTCTGCAGCGGCGGAGAGGAGTGGGGGGCTGCTGAGCAGGGGAGGGGACTTTTGCTCCTCTGTCGCATTCACGGGGGGCAGGTAAATGGCTTTTTTCTCCAGCCAACAGCCAGTACTTGAACTTGTTCTCGGGCTGAGCGGGTTTTAGTGCAGCTTTTCAAGGGTGGTTTGTGTAAACGTGCGCTGGTGGTGGATGGGTGTGTGGAAATCTGCCTTGCTAAGGTGAATCTATTATTTTTGTCAAACCCCTTGTAATAAATTTTGCCCAGAGCGGTTATTGTTACCAGAGCTTTCTAATTAGTTTAAGTAGCCAAGCTTACATCTGCTTGAATCCTCTCTACAGTTTAGCCTAATATATTCATGCAAAAGCAGGAGGGAGGCTTTGCTTCCGTTTATTCTGCTCTTCCCCCTAATCCCCATCCCTCGCTCCTCCGCCTTGCCGTCCTTTTCAGCGCTATGAAAAAGCAAAACCTGCCAGACCCAGCAAGGAGGCCCTTTGCCAGGCTCTGGAGGTGCTTCCCGCGCGTGACTTGAGGGTCTGCTGCCCCAGAGAGACTTTACTGGGTGACTCCCACGGGTTAGTCCCCATGAATCCCGCTGTACAGCGCTCCCCTCGCCAGCGGAACGGCTGTACCCGCCCGTTGCGGTGCGTTATGTCCTCCTGTAGCCACAATGGCCTGTAAACATGTCTGGCGATGCTGAGGCTAACAAATCCCACGCGTTGACTCCTGCTCCTGGCTCAGCCCGTCCAGCCCCGGCTGCGGGGACGGGGCACGGGCAGCTCCGTTCACACGCACGTGTGTTAGGGGCAGAGCGGGGCCGTTCCCGGGGCACGGGGGGTTAACCTAACACTGAGCAGCTTCTGATTTACTCTGATTTCTGCAATGAGAGTTTATGCTGTGAGCACTGCAGAGTGCATGCAAATGAGGGCAATATTACCTGCCTCTCTCTTGGCTGCTGGATTGAGGTTTAATGAGATTCCTTGGTTCGCCGTGTGTCAGTGTGTTGTATTTGAGTGGAATTTCTTCACACACCCCCCCCCCCCTTTTTTTTTNTTATTTTGCCTTTGATGCAATTTTGCAACACTTCTTGTACTCCTGAAACAGTCTTTTGGTGTCTTTGAAAGTTCCTCAACGCACTGTTTCTCGAAGATGAAGATTAAACCAAGGCAGATCGCATGGGAAAACAGCAAGTGCCTTTGCAGAGAGCGAGGGCACCAGCAGAGGAGCTCCGAGAGTTGTGTCTTTGGTAGATGATGAACACCTGAATAAACCTTGTCCGGGAGCTGGGGACAAGTCTCTCCAGGCTGGGAGAGACCTCTTTCCCTCTTGAACTGCACTGTTGGGTTTTTTTTTGGTTTTTAAATATCCTGGCTGGGAAGCTACTTCTGGTGTTGCCTGGCTTCGCCTGGGCTCAGACGCCCCAAACCTTCCTGACGTGCGCCTCGGTCACCGGTTCAGGGCTGGGTACCCACAATGGTTCACATGAGGAGGGTGAGAACAGAGAACGAAGTTACTCCTGTGAACCAGATCCTCAGCGAGTGCTTTTGGGAGCGCCAGTGTCCTCCTTCCATGTGGGGAGCGCACAAATATTTAAACAGCTGCTTGAGAGCAGCTCAGCCCAGTAAATCACCCAAGCAATTTCCTTCCATGTCCAAATGCAGAAATCCAGCAGAGCACCCTTCCAGCTTAAAAACACCTTCCTCCGGGTTGTAACGATATTTGCGTTTTATAGAAAACTCTTTATCAGGTCTTTTGTATTCTATAACAAATGGTTTAGCGTGTTTTGAGCCATGAGTGATATATGGTTTTTGTATATATAAATGTATATATATAACCAGTGTAGCTGGTTATGTACGTGGTGTTTCTCCACGTGGAAGGTAATGGGGAAGAAGAGCCGTTTACAGCCACGGCTCCCACATGGACTGTAATTGCAGGGCAACAGAGGACTCTGTGACCAAGGGTGTTCGGGGTGGTCCCTGGGGCAGGGACATGTGTCCGGCGGGGATGTGGGGACGGGGCCGAGGAGAAACACCGCCATTCTCCTGCTGTGCCTGAGCCGGGCCGGGCTGGGACCGGGTGCTCAGCACCGGCTGGTTGTCCATGAACCTGGGGACTTCAAATGGTAGACGGTGGGGATGTGGCGGGGACCGTCCGTGTTTCACACTCGCACCTGTATGAAGTCGGTTTTGTGCCCTCGTGGTGACGAGAACCGCTCGACTCAAGCGTTGCTTTGCCCGTGTCTCTGCAGGGACCCTCGCCGAGCCCCCTGTGTTCTGCCTGCCCTTTGTAACTGACTCTGCCTGTTGTCTCTTCTCTCTGCCGTGAACAGATGAAATCCTCCGACATCGACCAGGAATTATTCACGGAAAGTTACTGCAAAGTGTGCAGCGCCCAGCTCATATCGGAGTCCCAGCGCGTGGCCCATTACGAGGTAGGATGCTCGGATGCTCTCGGGTGGCTCCTCCGGCCGCGGGACTTACGGGGTGGCATCAGCTGCTGCCTCCCCAGCGAGTAGCTCCACCAGCACCTACCGTTCCCCTCTCGAAACTCAAGATTTAAAAGACTATTTTTACTGGCAGCGTTGTACTCTGTAAACGACGTCACCGCGACGTTGTCTGCTCCATGTATCCGTGGTTTGGTTTTTTTTTTTTTTCTTCTGTCTAAATTTGCAAAGTCAGGCTGCGATTTGAACGCGCCGGAAAGCCAGCTTTCAAAGAAACACAGCAAGGAGGTCAATTAAGAGTTCAGCAAAACGAACTCAAGTTTTTCTGTTGAGTACGCAGCCCTGTGCTTTGCTGAGGAGGAATCACTGATTGTGCAGAGAGTAGATTAGTGTTTGTGAATGTATTTAAGCACTTAAGAGGTAAGCAAGCAATAAATAATTAGAAAGGATATATCATTAGAGACGTGTTGGAACAGCAATTAACAGCACTGCATATCTTCAAAAGGGGATTAAATAAATTCCTGTTAAGGAAGGGAGGCAATCGCTGAGGGATACGCTGCTGCGAAATCCTCCGAGGAGGGGACCCCGCTGCCCGTCTGTGTCCTGGCACCGGCGCCCGGGACGCGGGCAGTTCTGCCTAAAACAGCGTCACGGTGAGGGGCTGCCCTCGGCGTTAGCCCCCCCCCGGGGAGAGCAGAGGTTCCATCAGGGGTGGTGAGATGAAGAGGAGGGTGCAGGAGGAGGGTGCGGGTTGTGCACGGGGCGTCAGAGCGCGGTCGGTCGCCCTTTGCTGGTTGTGAGGGAGCAGGGACCCTCCTGCCCCGCGACACCCGCAGAGATGGCAGGGCACGACGGGTGACACGGTCGGGGCTCTCCGGGGGGACTCGGGAGAAGCGATGCCTGTGGAGAGCATGGGATGAGGGACTTGGCTGTGTTTTGCCCCTGCTTTTGAATGCACTGAGACTGTCAGCGTCTGCAGGATTTCAACAAAACCAGAATCTGTGCTGAGGGGCCTGGAAGATGAAGTTTGCCCAAACTTTTGCTCTGGCTGGAATGTTTAGTAATGGATATAGAGGGGAGCCATTTGTCTTGGGGTGGCCAGGGGAGACGTACAAGAAGCTTAATCGAAGTACAGTATCCAAAAATGCCGTGCTGCATTAATAAACAATGCAAACAGTAATGCACATTTACTTGTAAGGCGCTTTACGTGTCTGTGTTGGTGAATTTCTTAAAGCATCTCCTGTAAATGCTGCTCTGGCTGCCTTCGGTGTGCAGCCCAGATCCCTGTGAAGTCCAAGGCTGCAATTCTAGGGACACCTTCCAAATCCTGATAAGGGGCGATGCGGATGCCAAACCTTGTCTACAGGAGGCAGAAGCATCGCCACAGAAACAGGAGCAGCGACTGGTGGGCAATGGGGTGCTCAGCCAATCTCTGTTCTTCTGCGCCTGTACTTGTAGGTACGAGCTGAATCATTAATTCGTAGCAGATGTTTTTGAAATGGGGAAAACAACACGTTTTTCTGTTGTGTATTTCTAGTGCGAGGTGTTGTGCTCATTTGTCATGCCCCGTGAAATCCCAGCAGACGCTGTAGACGTTTGGCACAATAATGTCATTGCCTAACCTTGCCGGCTGGCGTGGAAAGGCGAAGCAGAGGGATGGGGAGGGCGAGTCGGGCATGGGGACTGGCCCGGGGGGCTCTTCCAGTGGCCCCAGAGGCTGAAGGTGCCTCTGGCCCGTGGCCCTGCTGTGCTTTGCTGTGTCCCCGTGTCACTCCCTCCTCTGGACAGGCTGGACAAGGAGCTCCCCTGGGCGCACAGAGCGGTACCTGGGATGTTTTCCCCCTGCAGCTGATGCCCGAAGCCCTGGGGCTGCCGTCAGCCGGTGCCGCATCCCGGCAGGCGGGGGAGGTCCCCGCATCCCTGTGCTGTGACTGCAGATGTGGCCGGGAACCGCTCTGCAGCTCCCGCTGCTCCCCGGGCGATGGACGGGGATGGAGGGACCCGAGCAGAGCATTTGCAGTGAGTCACTCGCCAGGGGAACTTGGCCTCTTTTTCTAGTCAGACGTTGGACGAGCCGTTTGCGATTTCCCTGAGTACATTAATCACGGGAAATTACTGGAGAACAGTTTCTGCAAATAATTCTTGCTCTGACGCTGTTTCGGGAGGAGTTTGGTGGGAGCATCTGCCCTGCCAGCAGAGAAGGTGGCTCTTTCTGCCAGGCACCTGCTCATAAGGCGTTTCTCCTCCCTGGCAGGTTGAGCACATCAAACCTGGGGTCAGAATATTCACTTTATAACGTCAGGATTTGTGACCTGACTGTTCCGTACAAAACTGTGGCGTGGGATGTACCTGAGTTCCATCCTGCCCGAGACCCCCAGCCCTTGCTGCAAGCCAATTAGTTAATAGCAGGAATGTAAAATTCACTGTTTCTTCCTAATTAAAAATGAGCTGGTCACAATTTCCATACCTCTTCCCCCCCCCCAGTCTTTCTTTTAGAAGCAGTCTATGGTCAGAACTGATTTTCTTCGGGTTTCTGGAGGGGGGACCGGCTGATGAGGAACACTCGGGGGGCTGGGGCCAGCCTGGGTGCCCTGGGGCTCTGCTGGCCCCGAGGGGCTGGCGAAGGTGAAGGTGCCAGCAGGACACCGGACTGGAAACCAGCAGCCTCAGGCTCCTGGGCTGTGCTGGTAACGCATCCTCCTCCCTGGCTTGGCTTGTTTTGGTCAGCAGCACCGTTACCTTCCCGAGCCAGAGCCTGGGCAGAGGGAGCTCATCCGCTGCCGAGTAAGATCTGCAGCCCTTGTGCCAGGCGCTGGAATCTTGGCTCCTTCCTGCATGCAAAATAAGACATTTATCTGTAAGAAAATAGAGGGAAACGGCGTATGAAAGGGGGGTGTTTTTATCTTGCCAAACAGGAATAGTCAGTTCCAATCGCTGTCTCGTCTCCTTCTCCAAATCATCAACCAGAAACTCTTCTTTTCTTCTGCACTACTTTGCCAGGAGTAAAAAAAAATAATTTGATGTCAGTCGAGCAATATTAAGTGGTATTATTTCCAAGGGCAAGCGTAGTGGAAAAATGACAAAAGAATCACAGTGTTTGCAGTATATTTTTGCTTCCAACTTGACACACAGCAAAACACTGCCCTTATTCTATGTGCTTTGTGCTTGTGCTTTGTCTGATGTGTCCCCTGTGCCTTTGCTCCCCTTTCCATCCCCGAGAAACTGCCGGGTCCTGCTCTCCCCTCCAGGATCCCCCTTTGGGCAGAGCTGACCTGAACAGCTGGCCTTGGGGTATTGACTCCTAATGAAGTTGCAGGAGCCCCAAATGAGAAAATGCCTTAACGAGCTCTCGGCGTACACACCGCGCTGCTGAATATCACAGGAGGTTGCTGCAAAGGCCCCGGTGAGCTTCCACGCGGCGGTGAGAAAGAGATGAGACGGATCTTCCTGGTTGTTGTCAATGCCCAGAAGATCGTGCGTTTGAATATTTTAATTCCTAAAGCAAATTAATGTCTTAATTTGTCCCCTGCAGTGTCAGAAAACTCCCTTCCCATCTCTGCCATTGGAATAAAGCATCCAAACATGGATGCCGGAGGGAGTCCCTGCTGGGGGGTAGCTGGCTGTGCTGCGGGGATGTGCCGAGCGTTCCTCGTGTGCTGGCTCTCCCAGTCCCTGCTGGTGGGACACGGGTGGAGCGGGATGAGGGATTTGATGAGGAGCCACGGAAAAGGGCAGAGGGATGCCGTGTGCTCGGGGTGATTGCTGTATCAGGCGGGTGGTGGCCAAACGCATGGTGCTGTCTGTAGGGGGGAGGCAATTTCAGCTCCTCTCGTCCTCGCTCACCGCCGTTGGTGTTGGGGGGGGGGACTCCAGACCCTTCCAGGCACTTGCTGTGTGCGGGGTTGGGACCGGCCACCTCTGGATGCTCTTTAACTGTCACTGGTGTTGGCTGGCTCCTGCCATACCTGGAGCAGGGGGATGCTGGAGCCATGCCGTGGCTACTCCTTTCTTGGCCATCTCCTCCGGGTCCCCGGGTGTCGGGGAGGGTGGCGAGGGACACGTCTGCCAGCGCCTTCCTCCTGGGGCACCTTCTGTGCCAGCCACAGGGATGGGGAGCATCTCCCAGCCAGCGACCTTCCTGCTCTGCTTTGGTGGCACAGACGGCGTGTGTCTTTCAAGCGCAACTTTGAAATGAAAGGATTGATTTATTTTTTTGTTTTTTAAATGAGATCTGTGGGCGGGAGAACCAGAAGGCAGCTCCCCAGCGTCTGCACCTTCGCACAGAGCCCTGTCAAGGGCTGGGATTCAGAGCACGACGCTCGTGCTACAGCAGCTCTGTCTTGCATCGGGCTCCTGTGCCTTTTATCAACCAAGCATCCCTATTCAAATGCCACTCGCCCCTCCCAGGTATCGCAGAGGAATCCCTGGTGCTGCTGCCCCAGCAGTCGGGTGCCCACTGTGCCCCCCACGGGGACTGGAGCGGGTCAGGGGCACCGGTGGTTTGGGAAGTGGCCGGTGCCCCAGAGCTTCCGAAACAGGAGAAGGAAAATAAAATGCACAGCACTTGCTGCAATGCGATTGAAAGTCTGTGCCCCAGAGACAAGCTTTTCCTTTTCTGTGTTTCTGCATCTCACCTTCCTCTGGAGTGGAAAGCCTCTTTGCTGCTGGATGCTCTCTACATCACCCGTAATTTAATGCTTCCTTCCAGCTCTGTCTTTGAGAGAGGTTGTATCAACCCCTTTGGTGAGCTGCTCCCTAAATTTAAAAAGCTAAGCTTTCTTAGCCCCGAGTCCTCATCTCTATCCAGAAGTGTTCACAGCCATTAGGAAGATGTTACCGTTTCATTTTCACGTTTCTCCTTGAAAATTCTGCAGGAAAATTACCAAATATGCAAAGTTGCTCTCAGATTCCACCCTGAGCTGCATATTCATCGCCACATTTTCTCCTTAAGCTGCTATAACACTTTTCTCCATTGTAATCTTTATTGCTTCAGGTGTTCAGGTGGTGCTTTGCTTTTTCACTTAAAATGAAGAAATAGGCTGGGTCTGTAGGAAGAAGAGCCTGGGAAGGTGCCGTGTGAGCCTGGACTCACCCTGGGATGAGGGAACGATGCTTCAAGGCTTGTGGTGGAGCCGGAGTGGCAGGGGGAGGGCAGAGGCAAAGTGTATTAAAATTCAAATGCAGAGGAAACTGGGGAGAACAAATACAGTGCCGTGCCCTTTGGCTCATCTCCGGAGCCCAGAGCTCTTCGGAATTTCTCACCCTGTCTGCGGAGCGAAGCGGGTGAGCGGTATCGACAGCCTCATCAATACTCCTCGTCTGCGCGGGGCTGGCGTGGTGCTCGGGTTAATCTGCTTCCAGTTGGGCTGTCCTTCCCTGGGAAACTGCATAAAATGATGGCTTGTCTGGGGGAATAATAAACATTGTTTACTATTGGCACATTAGTGCCTTAAGGATCAAGATGTGTGTGCTCAGAAAGGCAATCCTGTGTCTGAAATATTAATGCAGTGGAAGAGCACGTACTCTATTTAACAAAATAAATGCTGCTCTAGAACACAAGGAGCTGGAATATTCTGTCTGGTGCCAGCTCCCCGCGTGAGGCATTCCCAGGGTGGAGGAGCAGAAAGGACACGCTTCGGCCGGGGATGAAGGCTCTTGTGTGTTGGGGGTCTGCCGATGCTGAATTATTGAAGGGAGGGCTGACGTTGGCTGGCGATGCTCTCTCTCATCCCTTCTGCCATTGCTGCTCCTTCCCCGCCGAGCTCTGGCTTGTTTTACTGAGAGTAACCTGTAAGTCACAGAGGATGGAGGAGGAGGTGATGTCCTACCTGTTGTTCCCATGTCCTTCCCCTCAGCTGTGGAGAATCGGCTCTGCCGGGGCGTACGCGTGCTGTGTAGTGGCTGCTCAGACATCACTGTTGTCTGCAGGTTGTGCTGGTGTTTGGCAGGAGAACTTTGGCTTGGGGCAAAAAAAAACCTCAAGATAAAGAAAGCTTTTTTTGTGGTTGGGTTGCGAAGATGATGGAGGGCCTGTTCTGTTTGTTGTATGTGCACTATAGACCTCCTGCAGCTTGCCTCTGTGCCCTGTTTGTGCACTGCTGACAGCAGAAATTGATTCTATTCTATGATTCTATTTTAAAGAATTAAAGGATTGTCTAAGTTGGAAGGAATAGTTTGAGGAAAACCTGGCCACACGTGGTATATGAGAGAGGTGGGTGCCGATGTTCTGTGGTCAGGTGCTCGTGCTGCCTCGTCCCTTTTCTGTAAGCGTAGTCTTGGCAGCTGCATCGCAGTGTGCTTCTGGAAACCAATGTAGATTAAATGGCACTTTACAAGGCTCTGTGTTACTACGCCGTTGTCAACATTAATGGCCAAACATTATTTTTAATGCACTCCCGGTGTCAACATCTATCGCTGAAGAGCAGCAGAGCAGAGAGAGCCCTCTCGCATAGTCCCACCGAGGCACCTCTGTGCTGTCCCGTTTGGGGCTGAAAAGAGCTGCGGTTCAAAGGTCCCTTCAGAGCAGCGGTGAAACCCAGCAGGGATGAGAGCCGGGGTCAGCGGTGATGGAGAGGCGCCAGGGATGTCACATTAAGCCTACGTGGGGTAGAAGCGATGAAACACTGCTGTTTCCCGCGACGGGCCGGGGGTCCCAGGAGAAGTCCCTGCAGCTCCCACTTCCCGCGGCCGCCCCTTTCTGCCCCCTTTTCTGCCCGCTCTTGCTTTTCTTTAATATTTTAAACTGGCAACCCCTGTTTGGATTTGGGTTCCAGGTGTTTGAAAGCAGAGTCTGCAGCTCCCCTGGCGTGTTGTGACGGAGCCGCCCCCGCGCCGGGGCTGAGCGGGCTCTCAGGAGTGACTGGCACCGACGCGCTGCAGAAGTGATTTGTTTCAGACACATCAAGATAGAATGGGAACAGCGACGGCAGAGCTGGTGCGGGGTGACTTGTGTGCGGGGGAGACGTTACCCTTGTGTTAACTCCTCTGCTCCCCGCTGGACACCGGGGCGGCAGCCCTGTGCCCGCCGCGAGGTTCCTCCCCACCTCGGGCATCGGTGGCCTGAGCTGGGACACCTGAGCTGCTGCCGCTGCTGGGCATCACTTGGCTGTGGGCAAACAGCAGGGTCCAGAACCTCCGAGGTTCCTGTCCCGCTCGCTCCATCCCCTGCGTCCCCTTTCCCTCGGCACCCTCGCAGGGAGGTGCACTGCCTGGAAAAAAATCCCTAAACACCGAGGAAGAAGTAAATTCATGGTGGCGTTAATCTAGGTGGAAGATCCACCTGAAGAAGAAGTGGGAGGATGTGAAGTGAGAAGGGACTTTCAGTGGGTTTGGGGAGGGAGCAGAAGCCCGTGGGCGATGCCGGGTGCTGGGGGGCAGCTCCGTGGGGCACTGGCAGCCTGCGAGCCCTGCTCGTGCCACGCTGCTCCAGCAACCGGCTGTAGAGAGCCTTATCCTCTCTCCACAGGGTACACAGCAGGGTGTGGGACAAGAGGTACTTTGATTACAGGCTAAATTGCTATAGGAAGCAGTAAAGTCAAAGATCAACTGAAATGGCAATTCCCGAGACAGAAAGTTCATGCCTGGCTGTTCTGGAGGTACCTGTCACCTGTGGGTGCAGCAGGTCGCTGCTGTTTGTTTTACTTGGAGCTTCTGAAGTCTTGGGTTTGCATTTTGAAAATCGCAGTGATGAAGGTCCGGGAGAAGCTGCTGGGGCCTGTGAGAGGCTCCCGGCCGTGCGAGGCTGTGGGTGCCCCCGGGGAGGGATCCACTCTCCAGTCGGCTCGTCGAGCAGGGAGAAATGATCCCAGGTTCAGAGAAAATGAAATCAGGTAGTGGCTGCTTGGCTGAAGGGATCATCAGAGCTTGCCTTCATGTGCGAGCAAATCAGTGTCCAAACTGGTAACGTGTCTACCTGTTGCTTTGAAGAAGCCCGTTTCCCGGGGGTGAGAATTCAGCTGTGGGCAATTGGGAATTACGGACACGTATCCCTGTGCCCAGAAAGTCACAAGCATGAGTAGACGCTTTTTAAAAAATTAACTCGCGGAGCAAAAAGGGGAAGTGGATAGAAATGACCATAAATTATAAATGAGGCCTTGCAAAAATTACAAAGGGAGAAAAAGGACATTGGCACCCAGCGGCGTCTGGAATAACAGACGGGAGTTTGTCTCTGCCGCAAACAACGGGGATCTCGACAATAGTGTGTGCTGGTCGTGTGGGCGGAAGAGGCAAAAAAGGGAAGGCGTTTGCTGAAAATACTTCTGTCCTCTATTTTAAAAAAAGCAGAGGATGTTGTTATATCACAGTATGAGGAATAAATTGGTTCCGTTCCAGTAGAAATTTGGAAGTTTGTTAGGCAGCGATTATGAAATCTAGAACGTTGGTTTTTCGAGTCGGCAGGTCCAGTAATTAGCAAGCGAGGGCTTGAAAAGAGCTGGGCACGGGCTCTGCATCGTCACTGCTCGTCCTTCCTGGGGCCTGGGAAGTGGAGGAAGGTTCTGGGAGGGAGGCGAGTGTGGCGCCGGGGACCGGGGCGGGATGCGAGAGCGTCGCCTCAGGACAGTGTAACTGGTATTTTGTGTGAGGTTTAGAGAACTGGGTCTGGCCAACACGACTTTATCTCTTCTGATGAGGTTAGAAGTTGGGCCAATACAGATAATCAAGTCGGTGCGATCATATGACTGCGTGTTTCATGGCATTTTAATTAAGAAACTGCCGGCATCCAAAAAAATCAACACAGTGCATGCTACAAGGATTAAACCCCAACCAACGGGCTTCTGAAAAAGAATTCATTACAAAGTAGGAGAAGCCCCAGCCACTGGGGCTGCCGTCACAGCCCCTTTCCTCATCTCCCACCGCTGTCTCTCCCGTGGTCGGCGCAGTCTCTGGTCCTTGGCTGGAGAACAGGGTGCAGCGGAGAGGAGCAGGAGGGGGAAGGCAGACAGACCCTGCTACAGCAGAGAAGGGAATGAGCAGATGATAAAGGGAGCCATGGGGAATAGAGAAATTAGATCAGATGCAAGCGCAGCGTGAGGAAAGCAGCAGAAACGGTTGATTTGAACCTGGCGGGGTGGTTGGGGGTACGGGAAGCAGTCTCTCGCAAGATGGTGAAATATTTTGGACTGTCAGGTCAGCTTAAATCAGCGGTGCAACGTGGGAGCAGGTCGCGGGGCGCTGCAGGCTGCAGAGCCGCTGCAGAGGGGAGGGCTCCCCGCGTCCCCCGGGGTCCCTGTGTCTCTGCAGCCCCCCAGGCCCCACGTTCAAGCCTCCTCCGGGGACTTCTGGCCTCCCAAAGGAGCCCTGTCCTCCCCAGGGCTCTGACTGCTGTTTGTAAAAGGAGCCATTCGGTTATGGCGACGGTGAGCAGACCCAAAATTGCAAATTGCAAAACCAAATTGCATTTCGTAGCACGGTTTAGCTCTGCTTTGCCCTTTTATGTTTTAGGGTTGAATTGCCAGAACTCTGCTGCCTCGGCCACAATCCTCTGTGTTAAAGTAGATTTGATATAGATAGAAATGATCCATTTATTTACTTTTATTGATGAGCCCTCTTACAATAGCCCGTGAGCTTACAATGCAGAAGTCTGCAGTTGCTATGTGAAAATAGGCTCTTTCTAAGCTCCCCCCACTCCCTGCCTAGAAAGGGTTGTTTTTAAAGCATATACTATTAAGCAAGACTTCTTGCCTTCTAAAGGAGTTGTTTCCAAGCACTAGAGACAGAGAATTTAAGTGGAAACGCCTTTGGCCTAACATTTTGTAAAGCTACAAAGAAATATTCACAGGCACAGAAATACTCTCTTAGTGCACCCTCGGATGAAATGGTGGTGGCTGCTGGTGAGCAGGCAGGTACCTCCACGGGAGCGTTCCTCTTCCAGACCCTGGATCTGCAGGTGTGTCAAAGTTTTGTCTTTTCTGAGGCTGCTACGTGTGGTGAGATGGATCAAAGTGGGATCTGGATGTGCCCTTATCCTACGTTATCCCCGTTTCCTCACTCCTGCGCGTGGTTCCTCCTGTTTCCCCGTGCACCTGTGATAACTTGGGTGGTGGTTGCTCATCTGGGCAAGGCAGCCCTTGCTGGGACCTGCTCTGCCTGGACTGGGCGGCCGGTGGGGAGGCAGCGATGCTCATGCCATGCTGTTCCTCAATGTCCTCCTGGTGCTGTGACTTCCCGATCTCCTTCAAACACGCTGGGGCTCAGCTCAGGGTGGTGGATCCCAAGTGGAGCTCGGGAGTCTGGTGGGTCTCTCCAGCGTGGTGGTGGTGCCCCCAGGGCTGTGCCACCCCATGCCCGGCACTCGCCCCCTGGAGCTGCAGATTTCCAGTTGCTTTGTGGAGGGGAAAAGACAACCCGCAGGGCTGTTTGCGAGCTGCACGCTAAGAATAATCACTTCCCTCTTGCCTTGGTGTTAGGATGATAAATACACATGTAAATGTAGGAAATACCAGAGATAAAATGGGTGACAAATGGGCTGTGCTACCTCCGCTCCCCGAGAGGGAATGAGATGCTCGCTACGTACTTGGAAAGGCCAGGGATGATTTTAAGATCCACTTTTATAACCATGGCATAATAAGGCTGCCTAAGGAGCCGTGTAGTTTTAAATTATGCCAAACATAAGTTATTTCTTTACCTTAGCTTTCATAAATCCAAACAAATGCATAAATAAAGGTGAGAGGTGTTTTACAGGAGGTTGAAGCTTCACTGCCTTTTAATGCAGACGTTTGGACATCGTTTATGGCACAGCTGAGTGCCACGGAAAGGAACACTGGAAATGACTACTGTCAAAATCTTGCCTTTTCATCTTACAAATAAACAACAAAAAAAAAACCCCACAAGCCTTTTAACCCCTAAGTTCAGCCGGCTGTGGCTGTGCTGGATTCTCTCACCCGAGGGCAGAGCCTCGTGGCTGTGGGCAGGACGGCTCGGGGCTGCTCCGGGTTCAGTGTGGGAATCCGCCTGAAAAGCTCCAGCCCCGGCGCGTCTGACCCTTCTCCATCCAAGGCGTGTGGCCCCAGGGACCCGGTGGCTCATCCTGTCCCTGCCCTGGGCGAAGGGACCAGCCCTTGTGGCATCCCAGTGTCACCGTCCGAGCATCGCTTCAGGCAGAAAGTGGGAGCCAAACTCCGAGACTGACTTTACACGTCTGTCCTCTGCATTTCAAACATTTAGTTCGTCGTTTCTTAATTGCACCGTCGCTGCCTGGACCTCTGATCACCGACAGCTGAAGCTTTTGGGGCTTCCTGCGCTTAGGCCTGACTCCAGCAGGTCACATTTTCTAAATGTATCCAGGAAGAGAAGTTAGGGAAAGATGTCTGACATTATTTATCTTGACTGATTTGCTCCATTAAAAAAAAAATAATTATTGCATAGTGGCATTTGCGCATGCAAATACAGCTCTCTGCAAATTTAGCTCCAAGTTCACACCCCAGGAAAAAGAATGTTCCGGAGCATGCTAATGATAATTTAATATTTTAAAATTGCAAATCTGTGATCTGAAATTATATTACAGTGCTGTTGTTCTGTGAGGCAATCAGAAATGGAGATTCAGAGAAAACATTTGCATAATAATAGCTGCTGAGCACGTCAGGGCTGGGGACGCAGGTATTTAGTAGCTGCAGTCTTTTCCCCCTCTCACGTCCGCTGGAAGGCGAGAGCTGGCTGTAAGTCAGTGTTTTGAGGGTTTATGTCTGTGCTGCTGCTGTAGAAGCTTTTAAATCCTCCTTTACATTTTGCAAGTCACAAGGATCGCCTTGTCTGCTGGTGCTGGCGAGCCCAGGACATCTCTCCATCATCTCTCCTTCTCCTCACCCCCTGGTACCCGCTGGCCGTGCCCGAGGGCCGTGTTAGACCTCACGGGAGGAGTCTCCTCCAGCCATGGCCCGGCTCTCTCTGCTCCCTCTGCAAAAATGCAGGTTCCCCGAAAGCTTTCTTGTGCTAGAAATAATGTTGAAAAATTGCCCAAGAAAATTGCACTGGGTGCCTTTCTTGGGAGAAGGCACGAGAAGTCCCGGGCAGCCAGCCCCCGGCAGCAGAGGGGGTTTGGGGACCAGTGACCATGGCTGATGGGACTGGGCTGTGTCTCTCCTTCCTCTGCCCGAGTGGTGGGAGATTCCAGCAGGACTGGGGAAAGCAGAACATCCCGGCGGCGCTGCCCGGGCTCCTGGGGCTGGTTTCTGCTGCAGCAAATGGTAGGTTGAGCCTGGGCTTTCCCCCAGTGCCGCTGCTTGACCCCCAGCACAAACCCTCGGGTTTTCCTGCCCGTCTCAGGGGTTTGACTGTTCATCTCCCCTTGGAAATGTGAGAGAGGAGAAGGGGCTGAGGCTCAGCATCCACGTGGTCCTTATCCCTCTCTGCAGGGCCAGCACCAGCTGCGTCTGAGGAAAGCATTAGATTTCATAATGCACAATTATCTGATAATTTACCCGTGGGAGAAATTTCTTTCGAACCTTTGGCAGGTATCAGTTGGCTTATTTCCTAGAGAGTGAGCTTTTATACCCCTTATATATTCTACTCTCCTCTAAGTGCAGGAGCTGTGGATTTCTGTTTGTGTATGTGCATCTGATCCCTCGTGATGCCAGCCTGTCTCTGCCTGAAGATAAATAACCCTGATCTGTTCAGTCTCTCCCGCTATGGAAAGGGGCTGATAACAAACGATGCCCTTCTCTCCCCGCCTTTATTCCCACTGCATCTTCCAGGGGCCGCAGGACTCGGCACAGAGCGTGAGGGTGGGCCGTTCCTCCCGCTCATGGCAGGTGTCATCATCATTCCACAGTCCCTGTCAGCTTGGCGGGGAGCTCTGCAAAACCTCCGCGAAATGCAGATGTTCCTCACCTGGGTCTTCCCCCTTTGCCTCCCCCCACATCGGATACGTATATCAAGGGGATGTGAAATCTTACTGCAGATTGGTGGTTATGCGCACGGCAATAGAGCTGCTTGCTTTTTGTAACTTCATTTCTTGCATTTTCTTTTCTTTCTTTCTTTTTTCTTTTTTTTTTTTTGTTTTTCCAGAGTCGGAAGCATGCCAGCAAAGTCCGCCTCTATTACATGCTTCATCCCATAGATGGAGGCTGCCCAGCTAAAAAGCTCCGGTCAGAAAACGTGGGTACAATTCAAGTCCCTGTTTACTCAGCTGCTTTGTGAATCATTGAGCTACAACATTTTTTCTGTTACAGCCACAGATGATCAGGTACCCAGAGGTAACATTTAGATTAGCCGGAATGCTAAGTAACTGGAAATAATTTTCAATAAGCTATACAAGAAATACTATGTGCATCAGCAACAGTAACTGCGTTTTTAGTTATTCAAATGTTATTTCATAGGGAAAAAATATGCTGATAGGAAATATCCGGCGTGTGTTCAGTTGAGGAGCCAGTGGCTGGTTTGGTGAGGGTGAGTTGGGGTGGTTGGGGAAACAGAGAAGGTGGATCTGCAGGGGCTGGGTCACTTCCAGGCACCTTCACCCAACTTTAGTAAGTGCCTCCGTTCCCTGGAGCCGGGTCCCCTTGTGCCAGGGGACACCCGTGGGGGCTGAGACCCCCGAGAACCCCCGGAGGTGACTGGGGAGCGGGGCCACCTCCGGAGGGGTCTTCCAGCCCCCGTCCGCTGAGACTGATGGAAACGGAGAGCCGGATCCCAAAGGCTCGTGGTCAGGCTGCAGCTCTAAAAAATTGCAACCGGGTTCCTCGATTGCATTGAAATAAACAAACAAACCTGGGGAAATTGGACCAGCTCGCAGCCATTTGTCAGGCAATAAAAGGAGACTAAATTTATAAGGGACTGATTCACAGTGAATTATTCATTCAGCTCTTTCCCACGTTCTGGGGCCAGTGTGAGAGCTGTTGATGAGGTTCCCAGCAGAAAGCATCCAAACCATTTCAGATCTACGGGAGTGTGACTGTGGCTTAATGCTATCAATATTTAGTGAGAGATCTTCTAATTAAAGGGCTAAGCATGCAAGTTTTGCTAAAGGAATCTGAAAGTGCCTTCACACAGTAATTAAAATTTTAGTGGGACTTTTATGTTGCACACAGGGTAATTGCAGATGCAATCTATCCCTTAACAACAGAATCTCACAGTGTTTTTATTGAGTTCTGAATTACGGAATGTGAAAGGTACAGTGGACGTGCACATACGGAGGGGGAACACGGTCCTCTAATGAGCTTCGTTGCGTCTAACGAGGGACCACGAGGCTGCAGGTGCACGTGAGCACAGGGATGCGGTGGTCAGAGAACCAAAGAGACCTCAAATAAGCCAAAGCTGAGCTGCGTCCCATTTCTTTTGTGAAAGGCAGCAGTGAGCAATAATGTCATTCTGGGTTTGCTGGTGCTCGATTGTGCTCGATTCAGCCCTGGGTGGGGGATGAATTAACAAGTCCTTACGCGCTGGGTGAGCAATAGGCTACGCGAGACCTAAATTCTAAAATTATTTGCGTTATAAAAAGCGGGGAAGATCAGCCACCACTGACGGCTCAAAGTAGGCCTGTTGCTGATCAGGTATTAGCCAAGCCTTTGCAATTAAAGGCAGCAGAAACATTTAGGGCATCCCTAATGCTGCGGGACACCCGCTGCCACGGGGGGAGCGCGGCGGCGCTGCCCGGTGCTGTGTCCGGCAGCGTCCGTCTGTCCGGGGCACACCAGCTTTCACCAGGATTGGAAACAATCCGGGAAACGCATTAAATTTCTGCGTAGAAGCATCTGCAACTAAAAAGGGAATATTAGCCTATTTTCCATCAAAACCCGCACTGTTGATTCGTATCCTTCCGACCACAAAACCGAGCGCCTTGTCTTTCTCCCGAAGGCAGAGGAGGAGAAGCTGCTGCGGTTGTAGGTTCTCACCACAACACAAACAGCATTTGCTGCCTGACCTTTCTGTCAGCCGAGGGGTAGCATTTGCTGCTGTTCGAGGACTACAAAAATACTCTGCATTCCCCAAACACCAATTATCCTTTCCTAGTCAGAAGTATGAGGCTTATACAATTAGTCTTGCAGCGGGTAACGACTCAATTGTTGGGCTGTTGATCATCGGTTTAATTTTTTTGTGGAGGAGGGGAAAAGCCTCGTGTCTCAGGTGTACCCAGGGGTTGTCGACCTTTCATTTTAAATTTCCGCTTAACATTTCAGCTGAAAGTAACCCGAGAAGGTGGCAGCCTGCGCCAGGGCCCCTCGGAAGTCAGGAGTCACAGCCTCAGGATTGGCGAATGGGTTTTAATCAGCCTTTTCTCACTGCCTTTAAAAAACAGGACCCTTATTTATGATCAAGACAGACACGATGAAAATTTCTGCTGCGCTATGAAACGCGTCTTTTGGGATGGAAGAAAAGCCTTCAAATTCTTTCTAGCCCAGTTTCTACTATGAGATAGTAAATTGCTTTAACCAGCATCATCTTCCTTAAAAAAGAAGGGTGTGATAATAGCAAGGGTAAGCGTGTCCTGCGCGGCGGCCGGAGCTGCTCCGCTCCCGGGCACAAACACGCCGCGGGACACCCGGCCCCGGTTCCCCATCAGCAAGGAAATCACAGCTTTGGCAGCTTCTGGAGCCAAATTTACTGCGTGCTGGAACTTAAATCTTCAGCGATTGAACTGAAACCCAGGCGAAACGGCTGGTTTTAGAGCCAGCATTTTTACTGTGTGTTTTGTTCCTCATCAGACGTTTTCAGACGAAAGGTGAGGTATTTGGTTTCCATGGAGGAAATTAGTGATGGGAGACCCGAGTTCCCTCTCCGACAGGAGGCTGGGGGTGCCCGGGGGTGGTGTTGCTGTCACGGGCTCCCTGCCCAGGGGTGGCCTGGGGTCCCCTCGCTGCGAGTCCCACCATGGGCTCTGCGCTCCCGTCCTCCTCCGCCCCGGGGTCCGTCCCCTGCGGCTCTCGATGCCCCCGAGCCGGGGTCACCCCCTCCTCGCCCGAGCTCTGTCCCTGCCACCGGGACGTGGGACACGTGCTCACCCTCTCAAACACCCCTCGCTTCACTTAGGGCTGGCTTTTCTTCGGGGAACATCTGGGTCCTGAGATGCTCTGAGACTTAACGAGCGTTTCAGATTTAAAAGCCACAAACTAGTACTTGCTCTTGGCTTGTACCACGAGAAAAACAGGCTCCAGAATGGAAGTGCTCTGAATTTCACACGGAGTGTTACAGAAAGTAGCTTTTTAGCAGCAACACCAAAAAATTAACTCAAATTTAAAAGACACTTTGCGGCGCCTTGAGTGCTGTGTTTTATCTTGCGATATTTCAAGGGTTTGTATAATCTTTTCTTCTTAGTAAAACCTCGGGAATGAAGACAGCAGATCTGTATCTGGGTAATAAAACCCCTTACTCTTCCTGAGGATTGCTTAAGGAACATGCAGCAAAGGACTGCAGCTGCCTGGCCCTGTGTGAGGATTATGCCTTTAGCAGCTTGTTAACAGGCGCCTGAGTAACTGAAGTTAATTCTGTTGGATGTAAGAGACTTGCTTTGAAGTTTATAATATTACGAGAAGCAGCGCTATAACTGAGGCTGTCTTCGGCGTGGGGGTGAGATGAGCGGTGTCAGCACCGGGAAATGGAGGGTTTATCCCCGATCCCACGGCCTGTTCGCTGAGCTCCGGTTGACACGAGGCCGTTCGCCCCGGTGAGGGCTGCGTCTCCCCAAGGGCTGGCGAGAGGGGAGGGTCGGGAAGGGACTGCAAAGACACATGGTAGAAATATCCTCGGCACGTCGGCTGGTTGACGCAGCAAGGGGTTGGAGCAGTGCTCGTGTGGGTTTTGCGGGCACTGAGTGGAGCTGTTGGTGCCATGGAGCTGGGTCAGGAGCAGGGACGGGGTGAGGAGAAGGATGAGGGGGGAGGTGGGTGCAGAGCATCCCTGGGGAGCGGGGTCTGCCCCAGGACCCCCTGCCTGTCTCGCCCCTGATCGACCAGCGATGGTTTTTTACCAGCCGGCTGCACAATCCTGTCAACGCCGTGTCATTCAACGGGTGACAAAAGACACCCGGATCGGGTTCCCCCCAGCCCATCAGGTTACCGGTAAAACAGCCGCTGACAAATGAGAAGACATAATTACCCTTCAGGGCTGGACCCAGCCTGGGGCACCTGGGTGGGAGTCGGGGTGCTGGAGGAGGAGAGGGCGGCCGTTCTGCTGATGAACCTGGCAGGTTTGGGCAACTAATTAATAACATTCGAGCCCAAGCATCTCCCACACCCTGCTAACAAAGAGCAGCATTTAGTGTATGAGCAATGTCTGACAGAGAGCAAAGGTCTGTTGTGTTCTATGCAGAGGTCGGGATGCTCAGACCGACTGGGAAATTGGGGACCCCCGTCTCCCCCAGCGGGTGCCGCTCGGGTGGCCCCATCCCTGTCCAGGCTCCGGGGCGCTCGCCCAGAGACTTGGTGACCTTGGGGACCTGCGCAGTGATCTGTGGGTGGGTGTAAATGGGACCTTGGGCTCTAAATGAGGTGTCTAAGGGGTGCTTGAGGGGGTTTGAAAGGTTTTTAATTGTTTTTTTTAACTGCAGTCTGTCTGTGAGAGTAGGCTGGAAAGGAAAGAATGTCACTGAGGAGCAGACCAGGGAGAGGAAGAGACCCTGGAGTGTAAATGCCGGAGTGTATCAGGTTTTCAGAGGAGCTCTGTTGGAGGCTCTTTATATGTTACCACCGCTGATGATCAATAGAGTCTGGGATTTTTTTACTCTGCTCTTAACTTTCAAGTGATTTCCCTTTGAAGACATAAAATATCTTGAGAGAAACCTATTTAAAAGAAGTGCAAATTATACTCAGAACAGTACTTATCACCTCTTGAGATTTCTCCCTAGGGTTTAAGTTGATTTATAGTTAACAACAACAAAAAGAAGTGATGAAAATGGGTCCTTTTTCTAATTGTGCTTATTTTTTGGGAAGAAAATGACCTCAGATAGTGGGTCGGGTGTTGACGGTGTGGCCGGTTGGTGCTCCCAAGGGTTGGGGAGCCCTCTCCTGCCCCACAACTTGGGGGCATCCCCGGGGCTCAGCCCCCATGTCCCCCTGCTGTTCTGGGGCTGCTGCTGGCCATGGGTACTGTGTCACCGGGACGCACCGGATCCCGTGGGCTGGGATGCGATGAGGGGAGAGCAGGGGGATGGCAGGGTCCAGTACTGGGGCTGTTTCACTCATTACATGGGGGAGTGGCAGATCTGGGCCCTTTGTTCTGTGTGTGAGGGCAGGTGTGACCTTTGCAAAAGGGGAGCTGGATTTTGGGCTGTCCCTTGGTCCCCACTGTCCCTTGAGCAGTGCCATCTCCTCCAGCCGTGCGGTGCCTGGGGGCAGCCACCTTCTGTGCCCCCACCAGCGCCTGGACCTTTGCACGGGGATGAGCTGCAGCGTGCATTTACAGCTTGTTGTGAAGTTGTGAAATGAAGATTGCAGCTTCTGAAGCAGACTATTTTCTGTTTTGACTGTGCACCAGCAGTTGGAATACTTGCTTTAAAAAAAAAAAAGAGAAAGAAGTGCACGCCTGTCTCCAGAGTCTCCAGATGGCTTGTCCCTGGAGGCAGTTTTACCCTGGCACAGGGGTGAGATCTGACCATCTTGTCCAGGGATGGGCTGGGATGCTAACTACCTGCACGCAGCAGGTCATCCCCCGGCTTTGGAAAGGTCTTGCTCTGCACAGAGGAGGATTTTCAAATAGATCATTTATAAATTGTTCTCAGTGGCCAAGACAACATCCTGAGGTCTTTGGAAAAGCAAGGGCGTGCATATATGGTCCTAAACGTGACTCCCATTTCCTTTGCGGAATGGATTGAATAATTAATTGTGACTAATGGTGCAAATGTGCTTTCTCCCCTGCTTGTTCGCTGTTTGTGCACTTTCCGTCCTATCTGTGGAAGCTGTTTGTTCGTAAACACTTGCTGGCAGCAGCAGTTGTGTTTTGCTGACAGACGTTCAGCCCAGGGGCTGTTTGTGAGCTCTTCTCGCCAGCCCTCCCTGGCTGCTCAGCTCCTCCCTGCCGGGCAGGGGGGTCTCCATCCTTCCTGCCTCCATCCCCCCATGCCTCCATCCCCCCCACCTCCATCCTTCCCTGCCTCCATCNTCCCTCCCTGCCTCCATCCTCCCCTGCCTCCATGCCTCTGCTCAGCCTCCACTTCCCTCCAGCGCAGGGGCTGAACCCCCCATTGGAGTGTGCAGGGAAGTGGCAGTTCCCCCAGTCCAGGTGCTGGGAGGTGTCGGGGGGCAATGCTGGGGTGCTCGGTGCCCCCCCAGGGTAATGGGAGCCTGGTTGAGACACGGGCAGTGCCAGGGGCTGCTGCAGGATCCGGGACGTGTGGTGGCATGGGCAGAGCACACAGCTGGGCAGAGGCACGCCGGCTTTTATTCCTATAAGAATAAGCATAATGAAGGCTGGAGACAATATTCTCATTAAATTGGGATGCAGCGATTAGTAAGTGGGAAGAATGGCCCCTGCGAGTGTCACTGCAGCCGTGAGAGCCCCTTGTGGGTGCTGAAACACTGAACGGTGACGTTCAGAACTTCTTAACATCTCCGGTCACCGCTGGCTGGCACCTGGGGTCTCGCGAGGGAGGGCCACCTTGGCACCGAGGCGTTTCGTTCTGTGGATCCTCAAACCGGGCCACGGGCCACGGCTCTGGGTTTGTTTTAGCCAGCACGGGTTTCTGGAGTGTGTTTTTTACCATTGTCTGCAAAGTGTCTGGACTTTCATGATTGCCTTTTTTCATCTGGCAGTGCTCGGGAGCTCAAAATCCGTCTCTAGGAAAGGAGCAGAACATAAATGTGGTTTTTAGGTGTTTTGCTCTTTTTTTTTTTTCTCCCCTTTTGTAAACCCTGCAGCAAGTATTTTTTCCCTGTCTTTAGTATATGCCATGAGGCCGCTCTTGCCTTTGGGTCTGTCCTGTCACCAGCTGGCAGAAGGTCACTGCTGCGGGGCACGAGCCCGGGTCCTGGGGGGGTGGGCGGCAGATGGGCATCAGACACCCGGGGTGCAGAGGGCGTGCAGACGGGGGTCCCCAGCCCTCTCCCTTGGTCTCAGTCTCTGCACGAGGGGGGAAAAAGAGGGTTTCCTCTGAGGGCTCAAGAACAGCAGAGAGACAGGAGGTGGCTGGGGCTGGTGTGTGGTCCTTACTGGGGGAACCACACGAGTCCCAGTGGTTCGTTTGCTTTTCCTGCCTGCAGTGAGGGATCCCATCCCATCCCATCCCATCCCATCCCATCCCATCCCATCCCGTCCCATCCCATCCCACACCCCGGCTGCTTTGGGTTCTGCTACGGAATCACGGCAGAAGGAAGCACCAGTGTCTGGTGTTGGGGAAAGCACCAGATTTGTGTCACTCCCTCGGCAGAGGACAGGAGTAAAGACGGATGGAGAGCGGGCTGGGGGTGTGAGGGATGAGCCGTGGGGAGCAGGACGAGCTGGGGGCTCGGGGGCATCCCCAGGCTGAGCAGGGCTGGGGTCAGGCAGGAGCGAATCTGGGGGAGACAAGGAGGGGGAACCCTTGGAAATCGTGGCCTTGGCGTAACAACCTGGACTCCTCTCTCTTCTTTCTCCGTGACTCTGCTTGGTGGGCTTATACACCTCTCTTTTTGTCTGTGTTTTTGTCTCCACCCAGGGCAGTGATGGTGACTCAGTGGATAAGAACAAATGCTGCACACTATGTAACATGTCCTTTACCTCAGCAGTGGTGGCCGAATCGCATTACCAAGGGAAAATCCATGCCAAACGGTTAAAACTGTTGCTGGGTGAACAACCAGCATTAAAGGCCACAGGTAGGTCCAGAGGCAGCCGGAGCAGGAGGGTCCGCGCGGGGCGGAGAGGGCTCGGCCGAGGCAGAAGAGGGGTAGTTGGGTGATGAAGGCCGGCAGGAGCAGCTCTTCATTTGTGTTGATGTCATAACGACCTTTAAAAATTGCTGATGCTCATTATCGTCTGCTTTGCTCACGTACATCAGAGGTTTATCAGCCAGAGCCCCGGCTCCGGCTCCACGCTCCTGAAATGCTCTGCTCGGTGGAAAACAATATCTCCTCTGGGCAGGAATCGCCAAGCCTGGCTTTAATTATCACGAGTTATTCGACAGCTCAGCTAATATGTTTAATAAACCTTTCCCGTTACTGTACAG
Organism: Arenaria interpres; assembly: GCA_013399435.1. Classification (NCBI taxonomy): domain Eukaryota; kingdom Metazoa; phylum Chordata; class Aves; order Charadriiformes; family Scolopacidae; genus Arenaria; species Arenaria interpres. The sequence goes on from VXAK01024433.1 coordinate 257,509, forward strand.
AACGGAGTATCATTTGCTTTACCTCGGAGGGAAATCTAGTCTTTAAAAGCTGTTGGATCGATTGTCTTTTGATTTTTGCCCAGAGGGGCGTTCACGCTTTCCCCCCCGGTGGTTCCAATAACACAAGCCTATTAACTTTGATATTTAAAAAGTCAAATGTTGGAATCGGATATTTAACCATCTTATTGTTTGCTTAACCATAAAGTCCCTGCAAAGCACTAAGATACTGTGGAACAGAACTTCCTCTGTGGTTGTTGGTCCAGAGGAGACCCCAAGCGTTCTCCGTGCTGCCCGGGCAGGGTCCGGGGCTGGGGTCTGCAGGCAGATGTATTTCAGTATTTCAGTATATTTCAGTATATTTAGGGGGGGCTACGAGTGGCTCTTCCTTCAGCACAGAATATAGATTTAGCTGTGCGTTTTACAGCCTGCCTCACATGACGTGTGTAAATCCTAGATGTGATTTAATAAAGGGGGGGAGGGGGGGAAGGGGGGTGGCGCTCTGTGTGTGTGTTTTGGTTGCTTTTTTAACTTCACAGCCTGTAGCTGCCGCTGCACAGAGAGTCATTTGTCCTTTGGCAGGATTGGCTTGGGAAATGTTATCGCCTGTGCCCGAGGGAACGTGGGGAATCGCTTTAGATGGGGGCTCGCTCGGCTCTTGGGAGGCTGGCGAAGCGAGGTGCAGCAGCGAGATGTACGGCGGTGCGTCTGGCGGGTACCGGCTGTAGCCCCGGGTACCGACTGTAGCCCCGCGGGGGGAGCTGGTGGCCGCTGGCCATCCCCGCAGCGAGCCAGCAGCACGGATCTAACATGTCCTAGCGTGGCAATTTGCAGCTGACTCACTTTAGGGCTCCTCAGGCTCTTCTCTGCAGCTGGCAAACCATCACGTGGGCACGGAGAGAAGCAGTGCGCTCGTTTACGGTATTTAATTGGCCGGTGCTTGCCTTAGCGCTCGGAACCCCATCCCTCCCGTGCAGTCTTCCAGCCTTTCTCCTCCGGCACCAAAGGACCTGCCACAAACCCTGCCCCGTCGAGGCAGGGCTTTCCCAGAGCTGACATTTAGCATTGTGTTTTTCTAGTTTTTCAGTCCTCTGGACAGGCCTCACCGAGGCTCTGAGCGAGCTGCCCCCGTGCTCCGAGGGTAATGGGCTCTCGGCTGCCGTAATCACCAGGAGAGAGGAACTCAAGGGCTCATCAGCTCTTCCAGACACTTGATCTGATGAAGCTGAGCTGCAGGGATTCATTAATAAGCACCTTCTCGCTCTCCAGTAGTTCTCAGAAACGTGCCCTTTGGACACGGCGTTTTTCTGGGCTTCCTACAGTCACCCAGCGTTTTTCCACTGGATTTTTCTCCCAGTCCTTCATGGCTGGCACTGGGGAGCTTTTAGTCTCTGGGACAGAGCTTCAGAGGCGCTGGTGCTCACGAGTCCTGGGAGCCAACCACGACAGCCCTGAGGGTGCTGGCCGCTCCTGAGAGGAGACTCTATACAAATATTTGAACTCTCTTTTAATTAAAAAGAAAAAATCTTAAAATGTTTTCAGAGTTCCCTGAGTGCTGTCATTATGGCTGAGATTAAACACATACAGTTCATCTGAAAGGGTGTTTTAGTGGCAATAGGCAAGTCAAAATAGGTAATAACCTCCTCATCCCAACGCCTGACTTTAAGACCTGCACAAAATTTATTCTGGTACCCTAAATTGTGAAGTCCTGTGTTGACCATTTTCTTAAATAGTGGGTCTGTGTGTGAAGGGAGGAATGAATTCGTGAAATCCTTTGCACAAGCGTCTTTGCAGGAGTGATTTCGTTCTCACAGATGTCCCGTTGCCTCCGTGGAGCGCGGCATCTCTTTAAATTGCACAGTAACAAAATGAATTTGGGGGGGTGAAATGAAGACTAATGAATGCAGTTGAGACTGCAGGGGAAATTTAGGAAGAATTCTTGAGCTGCTTGAAGAGCAGCATTTTCCAGTTAAAAAAAAAAAAGCAGCATTGAAAAATCTGTAATACTCTCAGTGAAGGTGAAAAATGTCTGCGACTGGAATCTGTTCCTGGTGGTGGCTCCTGGAGGCAGTGGCTCTGAGGCACGAGGACCTGGAGCCACTGCCCAGAACCCCCCTGCGGTGTCCCCTCGGCAGAGCAGCTCCTTCCAAACCCATCGCCCCACGGCTTCGCCCTGGCCCCGAGTCCAGCCCCAGATTCCTGCAGAAACACCTTCTGCTGCCGGCACCCGGCGTGGGTCGGAGAGCGGAGCATCCTCCCCGGGGAGCCGTGCCCTGCCGGAGCAAGGCGTGATGCTGAGGGCGGCGCAGGGGCTTCCCGGGGGGTTCCATGCCACAGGGTGAAAGGTTTGTCTGGACTCTGCTGGGTTGGTGAAGAACAGACCTCCCTCGTGTCACCGCAGAGGTTCCATCAGTCCTGAGCTCGGAGCAGCCCGTGCCCTGCCTGGTGTATGAAGCGGCGTGAGATGTTTGCGTCCATCCCGCTCGATGCCCTCACAGCTCTCCTGCCCCATGCTCCTCCCGCGCAATCCATCGTGCTCTCCGTCATCTTAACCTAAAGCGTCCCTCACCTGCCTTCGGCGGGGCCTGGCCTGTTTTGCAGAAGCACATGGACATGCTGGAGACCACATCCCGCCTCCCAACAGACCCACTGCTCGAGATTCTGGGGCTTCTGTCTCGCCAATCCCATAGAAAATTGCATCTATTCTCAGTCCCCTTGCGGAGTTATAACTTCCCCTTCAATTTTATCATCCTAACAAAATACAGATCTCTCATTTCTCTGCTGGTGCTTTTAGGAGAGGGAGAAGTGCCTTAACAGTGGGTTTTTCACAACGGGAGAGCGATGTCTCATCCCCACGGCGGAATATTTGTGATCTTTTCTGTTGCTCCTGCTGTACGAGGTTGTAGCTCTCAGAGGCTTTATGTCACCACTGTCGCTGATGGATTTCTCTAGTCATCTCCAACCTCTTCTGTCAGCTCGCATCCAGTCATCACTATGGGTTATAAAACAAGTAATTGTGGCGGGAAATGGCTGCTGCCTTCATCGATCCGAGTGCGTTGCTTGGGGAAGGTGGCGTTGGCCCTTCGGCTCCGGCAGCGCTGGCTCCCGCGGGGGTGATGCCGACTCGGGGTCCCCTGTGTTTGGGGTGAGGAAGAAGGGTATGATTTTGCCGCAGGGAAAGTTAAAACGGGTTTTTTACCCTACTGTTCTGTAATTCGCGGTGTGGGGTTTGCGTTGGTGCTGGAGGGGACACAGCGAGCGGTTCCAGGTTTGGGTGGGAGCGTCCCGGTGTCTGCCTTGGTCCCGGAGTTGTCTTCTCAGGAAAAGTGAATTTCTCCCGTGCCCCGGTGTCATGGCTCAGCGGCTTTCTCATTTTCCTGCTCAGTTCCTGGAGTGGCAATGATAAAAAGTTGGGTGCCATTTAAATACAGCTATGAATAAAAAGCTTTGCATGCAAGAAATAAGTCAAACATTAGTTCATTGCCAGAGTGCTAAAGTGTTTCTAACTTTATATTTTGCTTCTTGCAGCAAAGTAAGACTTTCTCACTTCCCTCCCACAGCAAAAGGCTACGTAAGGCAGACTGTCATGAGCTATTTAGCATTTTGAAATACTTGAAATAGTCAAACTAGCAGCTTTTATGTTTGTGTTTTAGATGGAGAAACATTTTTAACATTTGACGTTTTGTGAGTGTTTATTATTAATTTTCGTGTCGCTGCTCGGGGAATGATGATATTTTCTGTTCTGTTGTAGTTTATGTAGCGCGTTTCAAAATGATAATCCACATTCGTGGATAAGTCAACTTTCATCTGTTTTTCTTCAGGAGGGCTTGGGAGGCTGGGGATGTTTTCATTAGCTGTCGGCTGGGCTCAGCACACCCTGGGGCTGGCGGTGGCTGTGAAGGAACCTGAGGAACGTGGCTTTGCAGGAAAGTGCTTTGTGTTGTGAGGAGGAACTCCCTGCCCCCGAGAAGCCGTGGGAGGTGGCCGAGGGTCCGTGCTGGGTCCGTGCGGGGTCTCTGCTGTGGGGGGCTCAGAGCGGGATGGGGGTCCTAAAGCAGGAGGGGGGGGTCCCTGGAGTGCCGTCGGGTGGGCAGAGCCAGCAGCCCCTCCGAGCCCCCCCGGGCTGGCTGTGGGCCGGCAGCAGAGGATGCTCCAGTGGCATTTCTCAGCGAGCGGGAGACGTAACTCCTGCCGACACCACCAGCTCCAGCCGCCCTGGTTCCCCTCTGGCAGCAGCTGTAACGTATAAACAAGGAGAAAGCTGACCAAAATCTGATAGATTTAACTTTATAGCCTGGGGCCTGGAGAGCAGCAAGTCAGCTCTACCACAGAGCTCCGGGACTGCCGTAGTAAGGGGTTCTTTATAATATTCCAGACTCCCGAACATCTCTGCAGCCCAGTCCCGGTGCGGGGGCAGAGGGACGTGTCCCCGCAGCATCTCGGGGCGCACGGGATCCCTGCAGGGGGTCCTCGGGGTGTGACAATCGAGCGACGCTCGGTCTTCATGGGTCAGGCACGTGCAAAGTCTGCATGATCTCAGTTAGGACAGATGTTGGTTTTGGGATCGGGACACAGCCGGGTCCTTCCGAGCCCTGCCGGGAGCAGGTTCCCGGAGGCAGCGTGGCAGAGCCGGGACGTGTCCAGGTGCGGCCCCGGGGCAGAGGAGCACGTTCTTCTTCTTTGGCATTGTCCTGGGTTCCTAATTCAGGTAGCGGAACGGGGGGCTGGCAGAGATGAGGCAGGGGAATCCTCTGGGGGGATTGGCGAGCGGTTGGCGAGACAGCAGAACGAGGCGGGGAAATATCTTCCCATGGTGTAATCACTTTATTAACTAATCCCCGAAAGAGCTCGTGGTGCTCGTGCTGGTGGCAGCAGCAGCAGCAGCAGCAGCGAGGAAGCTCTTCTCCAGGTGTTTCTCCAAGGCCAGGAGGGCGATGGTGCCTCAGCAACCCTCCAGGCACGAAACTCTGATACCTTGGCAAGTGTCATCAAAAACAATAGAGGCTCATAAACGCCTGGAAATTGATAAGGTAGTATGTAACATTATATGTAAGATACCATTTCCTCCATGAAGGTTAATGGATGTCCCTTCCCAGGCAGGTCAGCAGAAGATTTATAACAATATTAACCTTCTTCAGCCATGGAGTCAATTGCAGGGGGCTTCAGCGGTAATTATACATCTAAATATACCCCTGGTTTGCTCATTGCTGCCATTCCCGGTGTCAGACACCGAGGTGGGTTCGTCACTTGCCAGCCCGTGCTCTCATCAGGGCTCAGCTGGAATTAGCACGGAGCTCTTGATCAAAGGAGAGCGACCGAGCTCCTCTTCACCACCTTAAAACGTGCCTATTCTTGTATCACAGACAGAGTGCTTTGTTAATTATTTAGATAGCAGACATTTCATCTGGAAAAGAAAAGAAAAAGAAAACCACATAAAAGGGAATTTTTGAATGAGGTGTGATAATTAAGTGCTAGTCATTGTATATATTTGTATCCCAATGTTATCTGAACTTTTATTTTACTTTAAACTGTTTTTCCATGGCTTTGTGTCTTGTATTGTACAAAGTAGGAAAACTGGGGCAAACGAGGTGCAGCTCCATTATGTAAAGACTGATCACCCATTTTTCTTTGAAATTATTTGGGGATTGTGTTTGTGGTACAAATGACCTCTTGGTGAATGTGAAGGGAAATGGGATTAAATTAAGGTCGTGGGTTCCTGGTACCCATCAATTCACCACGTGAAGATATTTGAATGAAGGGACTGCCTATTGAATATTTTTTTTTCATCTGTGACAATTTACAATTACTACAGCTCTCCCTCTTCTTTCCGAGACCGAATAAATTGAAAAATAAGAATCCTGAGATAATGATAAATCTGTCTCTCTATCTTGAGAAGTAGATGGCTTTGCATGTTTTGTTTATTCTCCGCTGGCAATTTTTCTTGGAAGTAGCAATTTGAGCAGGGTAAGTTTAGCAGGTTTAGTCACAACAGCAATAAGCCATGTGTCTGCAATGAGAACATCCCCCTTTCCCAGCTGGGGACACGCAGAGAGTTGAGGAACAGTCCGGTGCTATCCTTTCCTGCTGCTTTTTTTATGAGGAATGGTAGATTTAGGCAGAGTCCAGCGGAGGGCCACGAGGATGCTCAGAGGGATGGAGCGCCTCTCCTATGAAGACGGGCTGAGACAGCTTGGGTTTTTCAGCCTGGAGAAGAGAAGGCTCTGGGGAGACCTTATAACAGCCTATCAATACCTGAAGGGAGCTACAGGAGAGCTGGGGAGGGACTCTTTGTCAGGAAGTGCAGTGACAGGACAAAGGGCAATGGTTTTAAATTGGAAGAGAAGAGATTTAGATTAGATATCAGGAAGAAATTTTTTACTCTGAGGGTGGTGAGGCACTGGAACAGGTTGCCCAGGGAAGCTGTGGATGCCCCATCCCTGGAGGGGTTCAAGGCCAGGCTGGATGGGGCTTTGAGCGACCTGCTCGAGTGGGAGATGTCCCTGCCCAGGGCAGGGAGGTTGGAACTCCATGATCTTTAAGGTCCCTTCCAACTCTAATCCTTCTATGATTCTATGATTTCCGAGCAGTGCCATTCAAAATATCCAGTGGGACCCTGTAACTGCTGCTAATTATTCCCCGTGTCTAAGGTGGGATCTGCCTGAGGGTCTGCTGTTGTTGCTCGGGCGGCAGCGCCAGGGTGGAGGAGCTCACGTCTGAACGTTTCCTCTTTACAGAAACCACCCTGGGCTCCCTCAAGCAGCCGCACCCGGCGAGTCCGGCGGTGGTGCCGGCACCGCACCAGCGGCGAGACTCGGACCGGTACTGCCAGCTCTGCGCAGCCTGGTTCAACAACCCCATGATGGCACAGCAGCACTACGACGGCAAAAAGCACAAGAAGAACGCAGCCAGGGCCGACCTCCTGGAGCAGCTGGGGAAGACCCTGGACCTGGGAGAGCTGAGAGGTGAGAGCTCCGGGGTGCAGAGAGCAGGGACCTGCTCCCCGTGGCATCAAGTGGCCACGGTGAAGCCGTCGTTGCCCTCTCTGGTCACCGTTCCTCTGGTGAAGTGGTGCAGGGGACACCGTGGGGCTCTTGCTGCTTCATCAGGTTCTCGCTACCGTTAAAAAAAAAATAATAATCCCCTCCTGTAAGATGACGCTCTGCAGTTCTAGCAGCATCCTTTAGAAGTTGTTTCCTAGGTATTTCTTTTGCCTCTTCCTAAAATAGTCCCTTCCATTAGCACACCCTTCTGTCCTCCAGCAAATCTGGACTATCCCTGGGAGCTGAGGGGAGAGCACACGGAAGCGCTCGGCCCGCGGGGAAACGGGGACGGGGATGTTTGTTGCTGGAGGCAGAGCACTCCCGGCACCTCCCCGGTGCAGAGCAGGGCATTAGCTGTCTTCTGTGATCTAATTAGTGCTTGTAAAACACTGCCATGGCCCTGGGTCAGCAGCAGAAAAGAGGAACTGAGCATTTGCTGCGGGTATGTTAAACACAAGTTTTCTGTGTTCCCGCTGAAGGGAGAGCAGCCATCCATCCGTCTGTCCATCCGTCTGTCCATTTGTCTGTCCCGGCCCTGCCAGGAGGGGCTCTGGCACCCATGGGGTCCCTGCGGGGGCTGCACCCAGGGTCACGTGGATTTGGGCCTTGTACCCCTCCAGGAGGGAAACCCCTTTGTTGCGGAGCTACAGCCGGTACCAAGGCTGCCATAGCCCCTGAGCATCCCCAGTCCCTCCCGCAGCCCTCGAGCATCCCCTGAGCATCCTGGTCCTTCCTGGTCCCTCCCGCATCCCCCGAGCACCGTCCCATCCCTCCTGCTTCCCCCGAGCATCCCCTGAGCATCCTGGTCCCTCCTGCAACCCCAAGCATCCCCCTGTCCCTCTCGCAGCCCCTGAGCATCCCTTGTCCCTCCTGGTCCCTCCCGCAGCCCCCAAGCATCCCCGGTCCCGGTGGTAGCCGTGCCTGGCGCTGATGAAGGACCAGCTCCATCACACTGTGCCCGTTGATGGAGATGCGCTAATTTGTACCGGCTGAGGATTCTGAACAAAGCACGTTTTTAAAATAGAGGTGTAATTACGGGAGGAGGGGTACGAGACTCCTGTTGAAAGTTTTCTCTGTGGTCTTGATTATAATCCTGTTGCACACAGTATTTGATTGAAGCAGACTGAGGAAAAAGTGCGGGTTTGATTTTCAGACCTATGGGGGAGAGGCCGTCTGGTTTGCCAGCAAGACATTGCATTAACATTTTAAAATGTCTTTTTTTTTTTTTTTTTTCCTTGCTAAATGAAATAATTTTCCTTCAAATACTAATGACTATGCAGTATATTGTGCATTTCTTGATCTCAAATAAACCTTGTAATGGTTATCCAGATCCTTCGTGTGCTACCTAGTGTGACTCACAATGCCATAAATGATTCATGGGGCTGAGTCACTGCCCGCGGTTGAAAATATGCGGGGAAATAAAACCTGGGACAATAACATGGAAGTGCTTAGTACTTTGAACTGTGCCAAGCTCGAGAGTGGCTGAGGATGTCATTAACTGTAAATAAATCAATTGTGAAGTGTTTTATTCATTTAGCTTGTGCCTGGGAGAACTGGAGTTGGAGGGATTTACTTACTCATCAGCCCGTGTTGGTTTTTAACTTTGCGGCGGTTCTGGGCAGGGCTGGGACTTGCAGATGGATCCAGGTGGTGCTGCCAGTGCCCGTGGGTTGCAGGAGAGAGGGACAGCGGAGCCGGGCTCTGCACAGCCCCAGGGACAGGGGAAGCCACCTTTGGTCCCCTGGATGCAGTTCAGGGGTGCCCAGTGCTCTCTGACACCGAGGAGCGGCTCGGCCGGGCTCGGTGAGCCCAGGAGATGTCCCTGAGCCTGCCCAGGGTGTCCCACAAAGCCTGTCCCTCCTGCGGGAGCGGTACAGCCGGGAAACCCTCTTCTGTACAGCTCCTCTTGGCCAGGGGGTGCGATGTGCTCTCCTGTGTGCCTTCAGCTGGGAGGCGAGAGCAGATCCTTACGGATGTAGAAGGCAGATCCCTGCAGCAGCCAGGATGGGACAGAGATCTGCCTTATGTCCCAGGAAATAGCCTTACCTTGGCAGATAAAGCCGTATCTGAGTCAAGAGAAACGATAAGAGTGGCAGTTCGGAGACCGGCGGTGGTCTGTCCCAGTGAGATCTTGTCTGACCATCGCTTCTGGTGGGTTCCAGTGTCCATCCGAGTGCGGTGGGATTGTAAACCCTGTGCTCCCCCTGCTCCCTTCTTTTGCTCCCTCAGTATTCACTGGAATGCAAACTCATTTCCTTTCCACGCTACCCCCGGTGGCTCCTTCTGTCACAACTTAAATATTAATTCTATTTTGACTGCTGTGGGAGACGAACATTTGATGCATTGTGTGAGCCTGGAACGAGCAGTGTCAGTTGAAGTACAACATTTCAGCAGCCTTTGATGTTTTGATCATGGCTATAGTAAAATATTTATCGATAAATATGAATGTGTATTTGGAGAAATAAGAATAGAAATATATGTTTGGAGAATTGATATTTATAGGAAACAAAAGCATTGATTCTTCTTGCCAAGTGCTCATCCTGCAATTTTGTAGTCGTATTTTCTTCTCAGAAATGAGAAAGAGAGGGAAAAAAAGGACAAAGAAGCCCCACTGATGGCAGTATTTCTCTGGTCTCCATGGGGTCAAAGCCGCGGTGGGTGCGATGCCCAGTCCCACAGCCCACGTGCTGGTGGGGTGTTGGAACCTCTGGGCTTCGCTGAGTGGATTCGGTGTGTCCTCTCCTGTGCTACACCTTTGTGTGAACAGGCTGAGCAGAAGACTCCATGTGCGGACAGACCCTCCTTCATCTCCCCAGCCTCCACAACCTGCGCTTGGGTGCCTCTTGTGTGGCAGAGGAGGGCTTTCCAGGGCACCCTGGGCTCTCCCAGAAGCCTGCCAGTAAAATCTGAATTTTACATAGTGATGGAGACAGATTTGGGGCCAGCCTTGTGTGACGGGACCCTGTACGCAGCCACAGGATCGTGGCTTTTCTTCCCAGGGCATTTGGTCCCTGCTGGACAAGGCAGGCACCAGGCTCTGGAGCAGAAACTGGTGCCTCTCAAGGAAATTCACTCTGAATCCCTAAAATAAAACACAGCAGCCTCTGCAGTAAAGCAGGATGGGGACGGCTGCACAGGGATGTTGTCACCTGAAGGCTTTGTATTTGCAGGTGAATTGTCATAGTTGCAGATGCTATCTTGAAAAATCAGGCAAAGAGCTGAGTTTCATTTTCCTTCTCAGCTCATAATTTCCTTGTATGCCTTATAAATACTTTTCATTCTGTGCTGTCACTTTTGGTTAGTAAAGAGCGATTTAACAAGTACTCCCCTGGAATGCGTTTTAATGCATTTTATGCAGAATGACATTAATGACTTTACTTGTTAATATTTTATTTAATGGATATAGGAGCACATTCCATTTTACATGAGTGCATGTCATGGTGCAGGGGAGGGAATGCTGATGTGCGGTGGGGATGGGAATACAGAGCGGGCACAGCTTTTCCCACCACGGGCTGCTCTGGCAGGGACCACCCCCATCTTGCTGGCTCCCTGTTGAGCTCGTGCTCCACTCAGCTTGCTTCGGTCGGGGGCATTTTATGCCAAACTGGCTCCAGTGAGATCTAATACTGTTAATTTTGATGTTCCGGAGGTGATGTTCTGGTGTTCTGATGTTCTGTGGTTTCAGCCTGCATTCACCTGAGGCTGGTTTCCTATCTCCGTGTCTGGCTTTGGTGGAGTTCATGTCACACACAAGACTTTTCCCGTTCCAGCCCGTCTCAGGATGCTGGAGTCAGGCTGAGAGGTCCTGCAGCCCTTGTCCTGCTGCAGAGTGGCTTCTGGCCTCTTCCCCACCAGCTGGTCCAGCCTGGGCAATGTCTCCATCCATCTGGAACATAACCCTGGGATTCTGCTGGCCACGAGCGAGCCCACAGACCTGGCCCATTCCGTGGCTGTGTTTTCCAACCGGTGGGATGAGTCCCCCAGTGCTGGACGTGGGGACGGGATTCCCCCTCCTTCATCACCTTGACGTGCTGCTGGAAAAGCCCCAGTGTCCCCAATTCGGAGCTGTAATCGCTGATGGCGTTTCCACCTACACAAGTAATTAAGATTCAATAAGGCTGCTGTTAATGTATGCTGTTAAATTAGCTGCTGAGCATTAGAACCTTATTACCTTAATTTAAAGTATTACCGGTGTCTCACGTCCCCGGTCGGGATCTCTGTGGTGCGGGGGTCGTGGCGTGGCCCCGGGGCGAAGGCACAGCCCGTGTGGGTGTCGCTGCCCCGTCCTCCCCCGCGCCGGGACAGGGCTGGAGGTGGGTTTTGGTGCCCCTCGGTTTGATAAAGGAGAGAGGAGCTGCCAGCCCCGGGGAGAGGGTCTGACAGTAGCACCGTTGCTGCTGCAGCCAGAGTCAACTCGGCAAGGACAGCATCTGTGAGCGTACCTGCAATTTGATTTTCATTCCGACGCGTGAAAATATAGGTGACTATTTAAATACTTCTGCATTATTCCCTTACTTGCTGTTTTCAAGTGCTTACCTGAATATTTTTGAAATCTTTTTTAAAGAGGATGTTTTCCTTTACGTTGGCCCAGATTCCTAGGTGAGAGACAGATGAGGTGTTTGAGAAAAGTGGGAGCGTTCGTACAGCTGGTGTCTGAGGTTCAGAGACGGAAAAGTGATTTTTGGGGAGTCTGTGGGTACAGCTGGGGAGTGGTAAGTGTGTGTATAGTTAATTGTGGTAAGCATAAACCGATTGAATTTGAGAATGCCATACATTACTTGTTCTAAATGAGTTGTTTTAACGATTTGTGCAAAGAAATAGCACAGTGGAAAGGCAAAAGAGACTATTACATGGTACATTAAAAGTGTTCCTAAAGAGCACAGCAGCCCGTGGTAGGAATCCCACAACTCGGGTATTTTTAAGCAGAGCCCTTCAATTAAGCTTGAAACGGTCTGTTCTGGTGTTCATGGAAGTGAATCAGTGCAAAGCAAAAACCCCACCACAGAGACTCTAAAATTTGCAATTCCCTTTTTTCCTAGGAGGACAGGAGAGAAATAGCTTTAGCATCAGGGGTTTGCTGTGGGGCCGGCGTGCGCGTCACGTCGGTGGTGCTGATGCGGGCCATGATGCCGAGGGAGCCGTTAGGATGTTAAAATACAAAGCAGAGGAGGAGAGAAGAAATCACTCTCTGACACTCAGCACGCTGAGAGACAACAGCACCGAGGGGGCGGGAACGCTTAGGTCTGTGTTTATTTGCTTAATTCATGTCAGTTTTGCTCTACATCCCGGGAGCAGGAGCCCCCAGCGCCGTCCCTCCCCCAGGGGTGTCCAGGAGGGGAACAGGCGTTTGATGTACGTCCAGCTGCACTCTGGCTTCTCGCTGAAAACGTGTTAGATGAGGCAGAGGAGTGAGTGTTTCTGTAATTCTGCCCTGAAATCACTGTAGGCTTTTCCCAAGGTGAAAGAATAACGGAGTTAAATTGTAGGTGCGCTGTCGGGAAGAGGGGAGAGCCCCGTCCTGCTCCGGGGACGCTCCCACGCTCGGGTTTGTATCCCTCCCTTGTCCCCAGGTTCGCTCCATTTGTAGAAACCAGAAAGTGTTTTGTTTTCCTGCCCTTCGTGCTCCCAAAGCACAGGGACCGGGAACATCAGGTGCGGAGAAGGGCAAGGACCTGTTTTTGTTGTTGTCGTGGTTCCTAAAAGAGACTTCTCATTTTCTCCTACAAAAAAATAGGTTTTGAGCCCAGCTAGTGGCTCTCTCTTGGCGCCGGTCACTTCCTTATGGAAGGAGAAAGAAATTTAAAAAAAAAAAGGCAAAAAAAAAAAAAAGAGGAAAGAATCGAATCTGCTTTTGTAGCTTTCGCAGGTGGAGGAGCTTCCCCGGGAGCATCATGTTCTTTTGTGATTGCAAAAGTCATTGAAGAATGTTTTGGGTGAAAACCCGTCTAGAAGGGCAAAGCAGAACAACAGTGTACATAATTGCTTGATCTATCATGTGCTAAGCAGGGTGATCTCCTCTCCCGAGGCAGGGAGGAGTGCACTGGGGCACTAAGAATAAATGCTTCAGAAATGGACCAAACCCTGCATTTTCCCAGGAAATCTAAACTGACACAAATAAAAAATATTATCAGCCATTTTCAGCAGCCCCTGGGCAGCACGTGTCTTGGGAAAAGGCCTTTTTTCCTTCACCTCTGGTTGTTGCTGTCTGCTGGCTTCCTATTTTTAGATTTTCAGCTTTTCAGAGGCGGCAGAGCCTTGATTTCCTTGTTCTGCTGAGACCTGAAAATACTCTCAACCTTAAGTCATTAAATTATAATTCTGAGATGCAAACTATTTATTGAGGAAGAAATGATTTTCCTATTTAGTGCAATAAATAGTGCTGAGAATAGCGTTTTTTGTCTCTCTCTGGGCATCTCAGGTGGCTGTTTTTCTCAGGCTGTGCTCTACAGAGATTGCCCCCGTAACCCTGGGCTTCTTCCCCCTTCCCTGAGACCCACCCAGGACAATTCGCTTGATCAGAAGGTCTGAAATAACACGGAGTGGAAGGGGTGGTGTCAGAAGAAAAGCCGTAGTAACTGTCCCAGCTCGAGTATCAGTCTCCATCTAAAAAAATGAACTTTGGTAGCAATGTAAAAGCTATTACGATTTTAAATGAGCGATTTTTATTATGTCCATAAATCAGCTCCTGTCTCTTGCTTTTTTTACCGTACGTGACAATGAGTTGAACAAGGTTTGGAGACGTTTCTGAGCGGCAGACAGAGAAAGGTGCCTCTTCTCCTGTTGTCGTGCTTGTGACGGCAGAACCTGCCGCTCGAATCCCGCAGTCTCTGTGCCTGCTCTCTGCCTGCAGACTCCTCAGGTGAATAAATGTCTTGTCTGCGGAGGGTGTCTCACAGAGGAGAAGTTTGATGTTCACTGAATAAGCAAAGCACAGGCTGATTTTGCTGGGTTTAGCTCTTCGGCTCGGATGTTTCCCAGTGAATGTGCCGAGAGGCTGTTTCTGTGACTTCCCTTATAAATGGCTTTGCAGCGTCTCGGTGAGATGTGCATGAATCTGCTTAATTGCCTGGTTTCTTCCTTCCCTGCCATCTGTGCCCGGCGGCAGAGCAGTGCGTCAGGAGAGGCGCCGTATCACCGAGCTGTGGGTGCTGCTCCTCGGCGGGGGGGTCCCTGCTCCAGCAGCCCCCTCTCGGGGCACAGGACGGGGCAGGGACCCCCTTTCTGTCGCTCTGGGGGTGTTTGGTGCAGCCGCCGGCCCTGTCTGCTCCCACCCTCTCTCGGCCCCTGCACTGCTGCACTTGCGTCGCGCTCCCTGCAAATCCCACAGCGGTAAACCAAAATGCAGTGTATTTACTTGGAAAATCACTTGCAACTGCGGCAATCAGACAGACAATGCCATGGGAGGTTGCACAGGCAGCGGAGAGATGCGTGAGAAGGTAAAAAAAATACCCAAACCAAACACCACCCCCCCCCCCCAAGCAAAACGAGCCAAAGTTGCAGCAGTTTCTGCTGTGGGCCCCCTGAGATGCTGTTTCTCGCCCGGTGGTACTCGGGTGGCCGGCAGCAAGAGGTCAGCTTTCTAAATAGTTGTTTGTTGTTCTATCTGTGAAGGACTAAAATTAGCTGAGCGGGGGCTGCTCTGCGGCGGGGGCTGCAGACGGGTTTTGCGGCCAGTAAATCCCCCAGGCTCCTGGCCCCCAGCTCTCGGGTGGGCACCCGGTACCCGCGCCAGGCTCCAGCCCGGACCCCCCGACGGAGGATGCTGCGTCTGGCAAACACAGTCCTTCCCTGCGGTGGATAAATCAGAGCTGATCCCTCTGGGGAAAAAAAACCAGAGTTCCTAAACAGTCTGGCACCTAAATACGCAAAGGAGGAATTGCCCTGGATTGTGCTTGCTACCGAAACACCAGGGGAATAAATGGGGCCGGGTGTGCTCGTTAGTCTGAGCGCGGCGACCTCTGAGGAAGCCGCCGGGGAGGGACGCCCGCGCTGAGGAGCTGCGGGGACCGCGGTCCCCAGGAGGGATTTGCCTTTGAACCCTGCTTGGGTCCTGCTCAGTCTGTGCCTTTTAAAAATATTCTTTTGGGCTTCACTAATGCTTGGATACCCTGGCCTGGAAAAGTAAATAGATGGGTTACTGTAAAAAGGAACGTCTGGGAAATTAAATGAGAGATCTGAGTACTTTCTAATTAATTAGAAATTTGCTGGGGGCAAGGGTTAATGCTTTTTTTTTTTTTTTCCCCTCTCCCCTCTCTCGCTCTTCTTCTTCAGCCATTTTCACTCATTTGTACTTTCCAGCCGCCTTTTGGGTTCTGAATAGCGATTCTGGAGGTGTTTTTCCTCCCGGTGCGGCCCCGAGCTTGCCCACCCCGAGTCGCGCAGCCGGTAACGAGGGCAGTGCACAATTAACGACTCTGGGTTCTCTTGGCAGGGCTGAAGCGCAGCTACACCTGCAACATCTGCAGCGTCACCCTGAACTCCATAGAGCAGTACCACGCGCACCTGAAGGGCTCCAAACATCAGACCAAGTGGGTACCTTCCTGCTTCTCCCGGTGGCCTCCTCTCTGCCTGCCTCTGCCTGGATGAATGTATATATAGATATGTATAATAATGATGCTGTACACTCCGATAGCCCTGGCAGCTGGGGAGCTCTGGGTGTTTTGCAGACACAGATATCGGCGGCATCTCCGGCGTGAGCAGGGCAGGGCTGACCCCGGGGGGGCTTCCCGCGGCCCCACCGCAGCCAGGGGTGCTCTTGGCTCTTAATTTCCTGCCAGTCACAGCATGCCCCCCTGAAACCCGCTGTCAGCCCATCCTGCTTCCCAGGCAGCCCCTGCCTTCCGCTGCTGGAGCTTTGTCGTGGTTTCCTGGGTTCTGCTGCAGCCTCCGGGATGATCCCACAGGCTCAGCCGGGGCCGGGACCCTGGGGATGTGGCAGGGATGGGGGCTCCTGCTGGAGAGGGGATGCATGTTAAGGGAATGTCCCCATATTCCTTCTCTCTTGAAGACCCCTCCTGTAGCCCCACTTCTCAAGAAACCCCCCACGAGGCTGTCAATCCCCTTGTCCTCAGCCTGACCTTCGTGGGGTACCAGCTTTTGGGCAGGAGCACCCCCTGAGTCTGCTCCCGGCAGCACCATGTGCCTTCACAGCACGGAGACACCTTAGAGCTTTGAGCATCGCTTCCCTGTGTCCTCAGCCAGGTTCTAGTTGTCCTGTCCATCCCCAGGGAGAGCTGTCAGAAGGTGCTGGGGAACCCAAATACCGTCCCGTCCTCTCCTCAGACCAGCGCCTGCTGGTGTGGGATGGGTGGAGGAGAGAGGGGCAGCAGCGACCCAAACATTAACCATGTCTGGTCCTGGTGCCACCCATGTTCGTGCTCGATGGTACAGACTCTGCAGCTTCTTCCACCTGTTAAACCTCAGAAGAGCCACTGGGAGTGTAATGGGATTAGGTGTTTCCAAGTGAAAGTGTTTATGCTGTGAATTAGAGCGATTATATATTACCCAACTTTGGGACGTGGAGGGAGTCTGCTCTGTCAATTAGTACAAATTATTAAAATGAAGTGATAAAGGTACGTGGTACCAGAGAGTAGATTAATGAACTAATCTCCCTTAATACACTTACATGTGAGCTTTGGGAACCGTTTCAGGCTGAAGCACTCGGGACCGCCCAGATTAGAAAAGGGATATAAAAGGTGTCATTAGTTACTGAAATGCTTCAGGTGGCTTTTAGGGGCAGTCTGAAAGATGAGGCAGGATGAGCAGAACCAGCAATAAGTACTAACGTCCAATTTTGCTTAAGCTACCAAAGGATAAGCGCAGGATAACCTTCCCCAGCTGATGTTAGACCTTCAGAGATTCCTGGCGTTACTCAACCTTAGCCCTGTCCTATTTGTTAGCCGGGCGTTTGAATGTCTTCCAAACGCTGCCCTGTCTGGACCTGAGCGTGTAGTCGTATTCCGGATCTCAATTAGCGGGAGGAACTGATGGTGTCAGACTTGCTAATGAGGTGGTGTTCCCCCCTGCCTCCGGGCAGAGCCGGGGGTGAGGCTGGAGGAGAGCAGATGGGGGGGGTCCAGCTCAGCCCCCCTCTGGGTGTGCTGTGGGGCAGAGAGCTGGGGCCGGGCGGGCGAGACGTGGGGTGAGGCTGTGCCACGAGCGGTCTGGGACCTTCGCTAGGTCCTCGCTGCCTCCGTCTCCTTTCTCTCCCAGCACATGAACTGCTGGTGTGTCCCTGCTCCCCAGGTTCGGTGCGGGACCCTGCGGGACGGCACCAACAGCTCCGTGTCCCGGTGCCGCAGCCTCCCGCCGCCGGGAACCGGAGCTGAGAGCCTTCCCCACGGAAACCCGGGGTGAGGGCAGCCCTGATGTGCCACCCGGCCCCGAGCTGTCAGTTATCTTTCCCCTGCCAGTCCTTCTGAGCTTGGGTTGTTATTGCTGCTGCTGCTGGTGGTGTTATTGCAGAGATAAAGGAGTTCATCTCAAGCCAGAGCAGCCTTGAAACGGGAAATACAGATGTGCAGAAAAGATGCGACTTCT
Organism: Arenaria interpres; assembly: GCA_013399435.1. Taxonomy (NCBI): domain Eukaryota; kingdom Metazoa; phylum Chordata; class Aves; order Charadriiformes; family Scolopacidae; genus Arenaria; species Arenaria interpres. Next base: position 275,085 of record VXAK01024433.1, read on the forward strand.
TTTCAGCGCCGGGAGGGTGCCTCACACCCTCCCCCTTGTACCCGCTCCTCGCGCTTTGGTTTTCCAATCACCTGCAATTAGCAGAGACAATTCTGCAGAAAGATAATTCCTTCTGCATCTATTGCTTTCCCAAATGTTTCCTTCTGCCACACGCTGGCAAAAACTGCAAGAAGCCAAACGGCGTTGCAGTGTTTTGGTGTCAGGGCTCGGTGGCACCCGCAGGCGTTCCCGGAGCTCCCCAGAGCTCTGAGAGCACGTGAATTATTGATAGAAAAGCCCATTTCTCTTTGATCTCAGTGAGGAGGGAGCCAGCCTGGACAGGGAACACCAGAGCGGCAGAGGCCTGCAGGACTCCCACGTTTTTCTTAAGGACCTTCCTTCTTTTGCAAATTAATATTCTTATCAGTCTTTCTAAATTTAGCTTCTTATCATTTGTTCATAATGACTCAAATCTGGTCCCAAGAGACCTCCATGGGCATTCAGTACTGGAGGAAAGAAAGTAATAAATTCAAAAGAAAGTGTGTTACAAATGTAATAATGGAACGCCAATTAGAGACATTCGTCTGACCAATTTCTATGGGAAATTGCTCTGATTATTCTATTTCCTCCATCCATTGTTCATTCTCACACAGTTTTCTTTGAGGCGCGGTTCCCAAGCCCAGCACGGATCCCTCCAGCGCCCACAGGGGAGCGCAGAACTCGGAGACAATAGACGGGCAGCTTGGGTTTGTGCGCAACAAAAGCTCTTCCCACCCTGTAATTAGGATGTAACCAAATTTTACTCTCCTTGTTTAAAGCTGTTTTTGCAGCTTCGTTTTCCTCTGCATGGAAGCGAGGGAACGAGTTACCCGTATCTTTTATCCCGAATCAGTTATTCCCCCCCCTGCTCCGAGGGGTCTGCAGCAGCCCCGTGCACCACGGGATGTGGCTGGACCCAGCGATGCGGCCCCAGAATGAGTCTGGGGGGGTCTCACGACCGTAGTTCTTGTTTGCCACCTGCACAGAGGACCTTGTACACGGTGTTTGCACGGGGCTGGTGCTTGTGATAACACCAGGTGGCAAAAGAATTCGGAGGGGTAAAACAGCTCACACAGCTGACGATCTGGACTACGGAAATCATCTATAGTGCAGGAAAAGATGAAGGAATCTTCGTTTCTAGTGCTGTCAATGAATACGTTGTGAGAAGTTGCTCTGCATCGTGTCCTGACTGTTGCACGAGTGGCTGAAGGCACCCGTGCAAGGTGAAGGGATGTGCAGGGGGAAGTGCAGGGTGGCAGAAGCGGCACGTCTGGGCAGGGCTGCATCTGCGCCTTTGCAGCTTTCCACGAGCGATCGCCTCTTCTACACAGAGGAAGCTCATTTTGAAATCCAGAGCTGGTAGTTCTGCCCCGTTCCCGCTGGGGCTCGGTCCCAGGGCACGGCCGGCTCCTGGCAGTGCCCTGAGGGGGAAGCAGAAGAGAAGGTGCTGGGGGCCGGGGTCCCTCCTGCTGCCCTCCCACCCACCTGGGTGAGGGGTCTGCCCACTGCTCTTTGCTGTTCTCATTACTGCTGGTTAGTGTCAAGGCTGTCCTCTTCCTTATAACTCAGTCTGAAGCCAGTGGATTGCAGTTGCCAAGGCAACAAAACATTTTATGTAGCTGTCATACTTCATGTAATTAAAAAAAAAACAACAACAAAACAAAACAAAGGCAGGAGGGAATTGCAAAGGAAAGGGGTTTTGCTCCGGGACGGGATGGGAGGGAAGGTGATGGCGGGTTGGGAGCTGGGAGCACCCAAAAAATACCAGGCAGATGAGTCTTCGGAAAAGCTGCTTTAGGAAAGGAGAACTTTTATGAGAAATGAGTCGAGTTGTGGGTATTTATTATAGTTCTTGAGAGCTCTCCAGAGAGCAATGTGCAACCGAGCCACTGCTGGAGCTGCTTTAAATAACCCCCCGTGCGGCAGAGCTCTTTAAATAACTCCCCCCCCCCTCCTTCAGCTGCTGCTTCGCAGGGCACGGAGTTTGGGCCCCGTCCCTTCTGCGCAGGGCTGAGGTGCTGGAGCTCCATCAGCAAAGCAGGAACCCAAGGCTGAGAACCCTCCCGAGCTCCCCTCTGGCAGGGAGAGCTCACTGGTTATTTACAGGAATTTCAGGGGCTTGCCTGAACCCTTCCGACTGAATTTACTTGACCAAAAGATGGGGAAAATGGAGGATTGGGGGGGAAGCGGAAAGTGTCTTGGCTGATATTTTGGTGTTAAATAAACAGAAGGTCCTTATCCCTCTGGCCAAGGAATATACAGAGCAAGGTGATGTCTGCTGAGCTCCCGGTTTTCTCCAGTGCGGGTATTTTCAGCTGAATATTTGAAAATAAAGGAAAAATGCATCCTTTTTCAATCTGATCATAAAGGGGCTAGAGTCAGGCGCAGGAGAATATTTCCTTTAAGGCATCTCGAATCTGCCTGCGTCAGGGGTCGGCAGTGTCCATCCGGTGGTGATGGGAACGTGCCCTCAGGCAGGGCCACTGGCCAAGGGCTACTTCTAGATGTCTCGGGCAAGTGGGGCTGCAGCTCGGGCTCAGCTCGGCAGCGCCAGCACGGGAGCAGGATTTCAGTGTGGCTGGACTCTGGAACATCTGCAGCGGGGAGGAGCGCTAAACCTTTAATTAGGGATTTATGAACTGTGTGGAGATGATTGAGTCATTGTTTGACTTGCTTTCCAGAAATAGAAGTGTGGTTTTTTTTAATCCCCCCCCCCCCACTCTGCCTTCCTCCTCCCCGCCAGCAGCAGCAGGATGATGGGGCGTGATGCCGGTGCCCGCTCCGGCTGGACCACGGTCCAGCAGCTCCGTTTCTATGGGGACCAGTGGCAGCCGAAACACCGGCTCCTGGGGAGCTGCAGGGAGGAGGGCACCTTATCTCTGAAATAGTGGGAGAGAATCCCGTGCCAGCCTTGCTCCTTCTGCTTATTGTAGGCTGAAAGAAACAAAACTTCCCTTTTTTCTGTTTTATGTAAACTGGAAAGATGAAAAATCGCTGCTAAAAGTGATTTGCAACAAAGAAACAGAGGATTAGAGTCCTGGGTAATTGTGAAAGAAGGCAGAGGAGATTCAAATGCTGGGGCCAAAGAAATGCTCGTGGGGAATATTAACAGGGCTCTGCAAAATGCAGCTCTCTGCTGTAATTGCCACGTGTGGGCGGTGGGACTGGGGACAGGGCACGGTGTTGGTTGCGGGGACCAGGAGAGGATGGCTGGAGATCCAGGAGATCCAGGAGATCCAGGAGAGGATGGCTGCATTTGGGGAAGATGCTCGGGAGGGCCCGGCTCCGGGGCTGAAGCAGCTCCTCAGGGGCTTGTGGAGGAGAGGAGCAAAGATGCTTCTGGTGGGGTACCAGTGCCCAGACCCACGTTTGATGTAAGTGCCACCCCTGGGTCGGTCGCAAATATATCAAACACTGTAATAATGTGTGGGATAACGAGGGCTGGGCGCTACCCTCCGCTGTCCTGGCTGTCAGTGACTGAAGGCTGAGACCCAGCCCTAGTAATTAAGAGTCTGATTATATGGGGATAATGATTCCCACTTCCTTAATGAAGAATTTTATCTTCTCGCCTTTACTTTGTCTCTTTGATCAGCCAGACCTCTCTGCCACATCTAGAGCTCACAAATGTATGCTGGGGTTTTATAACCGCTCATTTACACATTCATAGATGCTAATACATGTCTAGCTTTCCCTTTCAAACTCAGGCTTTCTGATTAATTTTAGGGTTTTTGCAGAGGGGGGACCCAATCCTGCAGCTGTCGTTGGGGTAATGTGGATTCTATAGGAATGTAAGCGTATGGAAGGAGCGTCCCGGGGTGGCAAATGGTCATTTCCAGGTCGGAAGGTGCCCTGAGGGTCTCCCTGCACAGCCCTTCCCCTGCTCCTTGGGCTGCACCCAGTGAAAGCCGGGATGATTAATGGTCTGAGGAGAAGCAAACGACAGCAGCCCTGGTGGCTGTCAGGGATTTTTGGGGGTTTTTTTTGGTTTTTTTTTTTCTCTGATTGAGAACACAGATGTCTAATTGGAATAGGGTATTTATTAACATAAGCTGCTTGGCTATTCAGAAATCAGAGATAATCAAAATCCTGTAAATACCGTGCCTGGAGAAATGTCACCCTTCACCATCGTGGCATTTCCATATTTTTTTCAATCTATTTAAGAAAGTGTAAACAAACACTTACAGCCCGCTGTGGCAGGAGCGTGTTCCCGGTTGTGGTACCCGGGCTGGGAAGTGGAGCTGGTGCATCCCAGGGGCTCTGCCCGGCTCCTCAGCTGGGCCCTGGGGCTCTGGCAGCTCCGAAAGTCAGGAGAGAAGGCTTTGGCAGTTCCTGACTTCATTTGTGTTGGATTTTACGTTATTTCTGTTTCCCTGGATGTTTCCAGCCCCGTCCCCGGTGCTGGGGGGTTGAGCTCCCTCCTGTGCATCCTCGCCCAGAGTGAAGGTACTCTTTGATATAAGATTTCCAGTAATTTTCAGGAGATTATATTAAATATTTGAGACGTACCATATACTTTACAACAAAGCCAAATGATTTTGTTCTTACCTTGATGACTGCAACTTTTATTGGTAGCAGTAACAATTTCCATGTGCTTTCTCTAACATATAGTGGCTGATGCCTGAAATACAAAGAAGTCTTTAGAGTGATAATAACTCCAGAAGATGAATAGTTATAAAAGGTAGATGGAATTGAAAGCCATTTTAATTTGTCATTATTTCAGTTCCAGAGAGCAGCTGAATAATTACATTGCCTGTGAAGAGAGAGTGTGTAATACCTTCTCTCATTATAGGATTAAATTGTCTCCCTTCCCTTTTAATGCAAGAGAAAATAAAGATATCTGATATCTTCTGGTTTGATCATGATTTGAAAGCCCCAGAATGGCTGGTGCAACTTTGTTTTGTGGTGTTGAGCGTAAAGATTAATTATTTTAATGTAAAGCATAAACATTGGAGTAATTTCTCAAAGTGCAGAGCTGAGATTGCCAGCACTTGCCGAATGAGAAATTCCTTATCGGCCAAAAACGCGTTGGGTCACAAACATGGAAAGTTTTGCAGGGTTTGGTGGGCTCGTAAACAAATTTAAATTGAGGAGCTAAGGAAAGGATGCTCTTTTCAATTTGCTACAGGAACTTTGGCCACTGAAGAGGTGTGGGGAGCTGGGCACCATCTCCAGGGGTGAGGAGCGAGATGCTCGGGGGGCGGTGGGGACACGGTGGGGGACGGAGGCGAGGAGGGGGCTCAGGAGGGGCAGGGGAGCAGGAACGGCAGGGTCAGGGGGACTGCGGCTTCCTTTCTGTCCTGCAGCCTCAAGAACCAGTAGTGGTTTGTCCGTCGAGACAAGGGAAACCACCGAGGCTTCTGCTGCGGAGAGGGACGGGTCAGCACGAGAGGATGCTTTCCTGGACAATGATCCTGTGTGGATTCGATAATTAACATGTAACTAACCTGCGCTTTGGACAAATACATGGAATTTTTTTTTCTTTTTTTTTTTAATTTTGTGGTGAGTTAAAATATTTCAATGGATTTTTTTACCCTTTCAAGATAATATTTATTCAGCACAGAGTCTAGAGTATAACAACTATCCTGTAAATACAGCACTTAATCATCACTCATCTTCAGAGACAGTGGAAACAAAATATTTTACTTTTGCATATTTATTCTTAGATTTCTCCCAAGAGTATAAAATTATTCTATTACATTATCCATGATAGTGGTGTAATCAGTCTTCAACCAGAAATAAACATACTTTCTTCACCTTCTCCAGCATGGTTTGTGTCAACACATACAGAGCAGCAAAAAATGAATCACGGGGATTGTATAACGGATGGAGTTTTTCTTTTCCTCCGTGTCTTCAGAGAAACAAATGAAATGGTTCACTGAGCAAAGGGTACTGAAATGAAAGCGTAAAATCCTTTTCCTGCCAGTAGGATTTGCTACAGGCCAGATGGAACCCCTTCGCTTTATCGACGATGCCGATGCCAACCCAAAGCCAGAGGTTCCCTGCTGCTCCCGGGGGAGGCAGCGCTGCGGGAGACAGCGGGACGGACGGCGGCACCGGAGCGGCGGCAGCGGCGGCTGAGCTCCCCGGGCCGTCCCCACGGTGGAGAGGAGGTGGGGACCAGCCATGGGGACGATGGAGAGGCGGCAGGGACCGATGGGGACGGTGGAGAGGTGATGGGGACCCAGCGTTAGGATGGTGGAGAGGTGGCCATGGGGACGATGGAGAGGCGGCAGGGACCGATGGGGACGGTGGAGAGGTGGCGAGCGGAGGCTGGTTTCAGGACACTGGGTCTGACCATCACACATCCACGGAGCCCCTTGCTGTGTGGTGGGCGCTGGGCGGGAGCTGTGTCCGTGGTGGGGAGAGCCCTCGCCAGCACCTGGACGTTACCAGCGTCACGTTGGCAGCAGGGCAGAAATCCTGCGGGGACAGAGGGTGCGGAGCTGTGGGAGCTGCACCGATGGCAGAGCCCCACCGAGACACGGGCCGGCTCCACGCCAGCTCCCCAGCCACTCACCGGCAGAGCCCGGCACTGTCCCCCGCTGAACCCCCGCATTTCCCTCGGCTTGGGCAGGGGGTCGGGACCCAAAGGCTTTCCCCGCATCAGAAACCCCTGTGTTTGCAGCCGTGTTTGCAGCGTGAGAGGCGAAGCGTTGGGCAGGGCCAGGTCAGCGACAGGGGCTGGAGGCGCTGCAGACCCTGCAGGTGCCGGGGTCCCCGGTGGCCCCTCTGGCCGGGGTCCCACCACCCCTGCGGGACCCCGCTCCAACGGCTGGGCCCCGGGGGGTCCTCGCTCACAGGGAGGAAAAACTCAAAGGAGTTGAAGGGAGAAACAACTGACCCAAACCCAGCCTTTACCGTGCCAGAGGAGCGCCGTTTGTGCAGAGCCCGGCCGGGTCCTGTGGCAGAGTTTGGTGCTCGTCTGTAGGGAAGGCGCAGAAACAGAAGCAACTCTGTCCGTTGAAACGAGGCAACTCACAAGGATTTTAGTTTTTTTTTTCTGCTGCAGTCAGCACAAGGAGAGGAGGTTTCTTACCCAACCTGCTGCTGGGCAAAGAGCGGCGATAAACGCCCCCCAGTTTCCCGTAGGTGCCAGGAGCAATGCAAACCTCGCTGGGTCACACCAGCTCGGCGAGGGCACTTTGCACGCGGAGAACCTGCCTTGCGAACGCTGCTAGAGACTAACCACCACCTCTTTAGAGCGATCTGATTGTTTCATGTATGTGTAGTTGCACAATTCTTCCGAGACTGTGGCCATTTCCCTGCTTCTCCGTCTCTGAAGTAACAGGTTTTGACGTCTCCTTTCTGTGAGCGCTCGGCCGGAGGCTCTTCTCTCCTGGGAAGGAGCAGGGATGGGTGCGCATCCATCAGTTCATTGACCAGGAACCCCAGCATGGCGGGATCCACTTCTCCAGCAGCTTGAGGAAGAGCAGTGACCTCCTCCTACTGGCTCTGCATCGGGAAAACTTCTAATTTCATCCACAGCTCACCTCCGTGGCCTGCAGGTTTGTGAATGCTCTGCCAAGGGAACAAATCATACACAGATGATCAGTCTGTGCCCTCCATCCGCCGTTCTGGACCTTCAGAAACCAAAGCAAAGCGTATTGCTCTGCATCTCGGTGTTGAGTCGCTGGATGTTTCACATGAGGGATGTTGGGGCACGTCACTTGGAAAACTGCAGTTGTGATGCAAATGCCACTTCATATGTTCATAGAATTGTTACTATTATTGTATATTTGCAATGTGGTAGCCCGTAAGATACGGAGCTCTGGAGCAGAGGATGCTGTAGGCGCTGCTCAGCACCCTCAAAGTGTCTCTGGGGGAAGCAGCACCCGAAGGGTCTGTGGAGCAGAGCGTCTGGGGTGGCAGACTTGTGTGTGAAATCAAGGCAGCTTCACTCTGAGCCCGTGCGGAGCCATATTTCGGGGAAAGGCAATATTTAACGTCATTAAGTCAGAAGGCAGCACACGCTAAGCGGTAATTGTCCTGGAGCCAGGGCTGGTACCTGTCGGACTCCGTGGTTACAAGCAATTCCGCTCGTAAATGAGCCCATGGGATGCAGCGGGAGCAGGCTTTTCCTGGAGGGGACCTTGTGGTGCCAGAGGAAGAAAAATAGTCTTAATCTCCTGCTGACAGGGTTCTGTTTATCACACCTTTCCCTGCCGTGGGAAGACGTTCATCTTCCATGGCCGGCTGGAGCGGGGCACGGGCTGGGGGAGCCGCAGGGTGTTCCTGCCGCAGCGCCAGGCTTGGAGCACGCAGGGAAAGGGGCTCAGGTTTTCCTTCGCAGTGATAATATTGTGTAACCGGCTGCTTAATTACCGCCTCATCTGGGACTGGGATCCCTCACTAACTTGTGCCGGGGTCGCCCTTTTAGTGACAGAAAACCCTATTTTCGTTGGTGGGAATGATTCTTTTACCTTGTAAAAGCAATTAAAAGCCCAAACTGAACAGATTTACTTCTAAAAGACTCTTTCCAGATCTTCAGGAGAAAAGAGAAATAATTCTTCAAAATAAGGAGGGAGATCAATAATTGATGCTCCATGGAAGCCCGTGTTATTTAGCCTGCAGCAGCGAAGACTAAATAGAACCCTTCTAGTCTTAAGAAGAAATGAGACTCCTGTGATTTGGGTTTGGGGTTTTTTGCCATAACATATGAAATCTGTTGGCAAATATACCTACTTGGCAACGTTCAGTGCTTTATCTTCATTTGGCTTTTAATAAAGGGACACGCTGCATCTGTGTAAGAGCTGGGCTAATTGACTTGACAGATCAGAGCAACCCTATTGGTCATCTTCATATTTGGTGGAATGAATATAAATATCATCGTGTGTGATGATGGAGGCTACAGACAACGTGGGGCAAACTCCTCTGTTTTAGCTGTCACAGGAGCTCATGCCTTCGATCCTGCCAAGGGCAGGGCCAGAGTCTAATTGCTTCCTCTCTGGGGACAATAGAAGATACGGAAGAAGCTCTATATGATTAATTTGTGCTCTTGCGTTGATGCCTTTCATGTGTGGAGGAGAATGGGCTGTTCACAGATGAGTAAGCATCTCCTTAGGTTTCATAGCTGTGGGGCTGTTTCATTTATTGTGTTTTGGGTAATAATCTAAGACGCCAGTGTTTCTGAAGCTAAACTGCCTCTTTACAGAGAGAATGATTTACGGAAATAGGGCACATCATTCATGCGTGTGCAGCTGGACTTTTCCGAGCCGCCTTCCCCCCCAGATGCTCCCTTCCTGCAGTCCATGTGCCCCCCCCGCCCAGTCTGCGCCCAGGTCAGGAGAGAAAAAAAATGAATCTTCTAACATGTGTGCTCAAGTAATCACTAGAAGCTAATTGCAGCAAATTAATTGCAGCACAAACACCGTTTCTTTCCCTGGGCAGGCGCGTCGGCGGCGCTGCAGGGAGCTGGGTCGGGCTCCGCGCGGCGCCGGTCGCTCCGGGCTGGGTGTCCTTCTCCCCGGGCTCTGCTGGAGCTGGTGGCTCGCGTGGCCTGGGAGAAAGACCAAGGCGAGAGGAACCTGTCTCTGATTGAGAAAAATCAAGGCTTTATGCCACTCTGGCAGCTTGCAGGTGAGCGGTTTGACCCATGGCACTGCAGGGGTGGTGCAGAGATGTTCATACACAAAGAGAAGCAGGGTCAATGCCGTGGACAGGACCACCATGTCCCACCACACCTCGGGAGCAAGAGGCACGTGGGTGGAGAATGAGAGGCCCCGACACATCCCCCAGCTCTGCCCAGTTTCAAACTGGAGGAACTAGAGCAGCTCAGTATTGGCATTTGTTGCCAATATTGTCCTGGTCCAGTCAATCAGGCTTTGGTCCCTAAATCCGCCTAATCTCTTGCTTTTCCTAAGTTCATTAGGCCTTCAAAGCAAGACATAAAAAGACAAATCTCCTCGTGGGAAGTCAGGGATCCCTGCAGAAATGCCTCCAGATCTCATGTTCTTCTCTGATGTGGAGACTAGAACATCACCCCAGGCTTAAACGCCGTGTGTGGATACATTAGAGGTCTTTGAAAATGGATGCGGTGCAACCATGGCATCCCCCAAGGTTACTTTAAATTGAAGGGTGAAAACATTTGCATATATTTTCTTCATTTAAAAAAAACCCAAACCATACTCTGCATTTTTCATTCAGAACATCTATGCGTTACAGAATTTAATTTTGTCTGTTCTGGCCAAACGTTTTCCCAGCTTAAAATTCTGTGCAAGGCGTTCTGTAAAGAAAGTAAATCTCAATAATTAAGTGTCAGTCTGGTTGTGTCTTGCCACACACACACTTCTAAGGAGCAGCTCTAACTGGAACAGTGCTGGCGCTGGGAGACAGCTGGAAGTGTGATTATTAACACCAAAACTGTAATCTTTGAGACATGTTTCGTTAGGGTTTTGTAGCACGTACTAACACAGTCCTTCAGGCTCTAGTGCAAATGTGTTGGGTTTCGGGAGGGGGGATGCTCACTCTCTGTAGTGTTTTGTGCTCAGGCATCAGACAGCACCAATAATCGATGGTTTTGAACTGGCTGCTTGTGCTGAGGCGATGGAGCTCTATGGCAACAGAAAAGTGACTCTACCCCGGGACAGGCTACTTAACACAAAGAAATTAATCGTGAGAGAAGAATGCTCCTAGTACATAAGTGGTGCTCTCTTTGTTAAGTTCCTATTGCATCAACTTAATTAGCAAGTCCTGACCTTTAAAACCATCTTCCATAATCTTCAAATTATCTATGTGAGGGTCTGTGTTCCTCCTCCGGGCTGTGCTAGTGGCTTTCTGCGCTTGGCTGCGCTCATCGGAGCTCCCCGAGCGTGGGACCAGCTGAAAGTCTTCTCCCAGCAGCGAGGGGCTATTGGGATCCTCCAGATCTGCGAGACAGGGGGGACCCAGTTTGGTGGTTGAACATTCAGGATGTCAAGAGAGAGAAAGCAAATATCCATTAACATTGCAAGGTGTTCCCCACGTAGATGACTGCACTGAGGTCAATTGCAAGACTTTAGGATAAATTTTCTAGTCTAATTTCTATCTCCCGTGTCAGAATAGCGATGATGGAGCTGGTCCCGTTGACCTGGTGGTGTTTATCTTGGTTAAGTGTGTTCTTCTGGCTTTAAGGAACTGGGCTGGGAGACTGCTGCAGAGCTCTTCCAGCCAGAGCAACGTATTGCATTTTAATACTGCTTTCTTCCATATTACTTGTGCCCTCAGTCACAGGAGATCTAAAGCAAACTCTATGAAATTCCTTCTCTATATCATATCCTCATTTTCCCGCACCTTTGTGCATCTCATCATCCTGCCAGCGCTACTAAAAATCATTCGGGAGCACAACTCCTTCTGCCCTTGCCAGGACCTGAATTCACATCCTTCAGCAGAGGGGTTGCAGGTTGGGGTTTGCGGGAGGCAGAGCAGGAGCAGCCGATGCTCAACCCTTCTCCTGGTCATCTCTCCACCATGGTCCTGTCCGTTTTCACACACCGCCTTGTGAAGGAACGTGCTTAATGTGGTCACCACGACACGCTTGTGAGGGCCCCACCTGCACCAAGGGCAGGTTGGAGGAGGCTTGGAGCAACCTGCTCTGGTGGGAGGTGTCCCTGCCCAGGGCAGGGGGTGGCACTGGGGGGGCTTTAAGGTCCCTTCCAACCCAAACCATTCTGTGACTCTGTGGGGACACTCTCCTGGAGGGTTTTGCTGTGCAGCAGAGCTGGGACCGGCTCAGGAGCTCGGTGGCCTGGGCTGCTCTGCTGTCCCCATGCTCGACAGGGACTGGCTTCAGCCCCGTCCCCTCCCTGGGCCACTGCTCACTAATCGAGCTGCGTCGAGCGCTCGTGGGTCTTTGACAATAGCCTTTGTCTAATATGTTTTTAATCAGTGTGTGCATTTCAATTTGCATATTAATGGCAAGGAAATGTTATTATACGCTGCTGTTGATGAGATGGTTGTCAAGCCTGTCTCTCCAGTTGGAGGAAAGAAAGAAACTACATCTATTGTATAAAAAATGAAACTGCAGAAAACACATGTTTTAGGATCTACCATTCTCTGCCTCTCTCTTTCTTTATCTCTGCCTTTATTTTTCCCTTAATAGCTCATATGGATGCGATCATTACTCTTTTTTTTTTTTCCCCCCCTAAGAACGAGGATCATTTAACAGCAGAGTAAGACAGGATTTTGTGCCTGTTGTGACAGCTCCAAGCTGGGCTAGATACCACATTTTTTTTTTCTGGGTGTTTTTGATGTGTAAAATGGCAAAAGGCTGACCCAAGCTGGGAGCCCGTTTATTGCAGCTGACCCCGGCAGAATAATCCAAATGCCAGTGATCCACCGTGGCACTGCTCGCTCCCCAGGTTTTGGTGTTTCGTGGCTGCCGGGGGGGGATTGGTCCCTGCAGGAACCGAGGTCCCCCCCTCCTGCTGCCTCTTGCTCGGGGAAGAGCAGGGCAGAGGAAAGGGGGAGCCGCTGCTGGTCCCCCCGGAGCATCCCCGCTCCCTCTGCAGCACGGCGGGTGTGAGACTGGGGACCAGAGTCGTGTAAACGCTACATAAATATTGAGTGATAATATATTGAAAGAGGAAACTCTCATTGATCCGGGGGGGGGGGGAAGGGGGGGGCTAGGGGG